>VUQS01077034.1:7552-23259 GCA_015108495.1 Heterochromis multidens
GCAGCATTCATTTATGCACAGTTTCCTCCAAACGTGCTGCTGTGCATGATGGACAAACATCTCCACTTTGGTCTCGTCTGTTCCTGAAGTCTTTGTTCAGATGCAGCTTTGCAAACCTGAGCTGTGCTGCCATGTTCTTTTAGAGAGAAGAGGCTTAAGAGCCATACTTGTTCAGTCTTTTTCTAATTGTGCTGTCATGAACTTTAACCTTTAACCTGCTAACTGAGGCCTGTGGAGTCTCAGATGGAGCCGTTTGGTTTTTTGCAGTTTCTCTGAGTGTTGCACGGTCTGAGCTTAAGATGAATTTGCTGGGACGTCCATCCTGGAAAACTGCCTTGAATGTTTTCACTTGTGAATAATCTTTCTCACTGTAGAACGATGGACTTCCCACACTGAACAGCAGCAGTTTCTTCTTTAAGATCATGGCTGATATCTTTCCTCCTTGGCATCATGTTAACACACCTGAATGCTCCAGACCTGCAAAATTCCAAAACCTTTGCTTTTATAGAGGTGCTCACAATGATTGATTATCAATTAATCAATGTATTTGATTAGCAGCACCTGGCTGCTGCTTACCCTCTTGATTACTGTGGAAGCGGTGAGGGTGGACTTGCTGTGCTGTGAAGACTTTCTTTTTCATGTGACTGTAGGTGCAACTGAAATATTTCCAGCTCATTTTGGAAATAGTATTTACTGGTTAAAGTTTAAAGTAACAGATATCCCCACAAAGCTTCCTAAGTAGAGTACTTACATTAAGACCTGTACATTGTATATATTATAGAAAATTTACTGACTTAAAACCATCAGGAATTAAAATTTCCAAGAAGAAGCTGAGTTAAATTGTCTTTCTGTGTAGAATATTAAACCTTAAACACATTAGACTGTAACCAGACTGCTGTTGGTGTCAAACTTTTAAATCTGTCTTTTGTTCTTCTTCAATCCAGCTCTGCTTTCTTTTTTGTGCTTTCAGTGTTCTCGGTTCTTTGTATCATAGCAGCCTAAACAAAATGATTAATTAGCTGTCATACAGTAAATAGAGTGCAGCTCTGTTGATGCTACCATAGCAACTTTACAGTATTAACTCTGAATGTGGGATTATCGTCTTTACAATGGGGAAAAGTGAATGCACCTGAACTGCCTGCAGGACTTCTTTTGTGTAAAAAAGAGAGAACAAAGATTAGATTCACCAGCTGGATGTGTAGAAGGGTTCCAGCTGATCTGATCAGCTGACCTGACTGCGGCTGAGCTTGATGTCGTGGCTTACCTGAAATACAATCGATTACATGAAATGTTTGTCAGCCCTGAAGATGTCATGTGGATGTCTCCTGTACTTACGAGGGCTCAAAAATGCTGGATAACATTAAAATACGTGAAGGAAAAAGTGACAGATTTTGATCCAGCTTTGAGCTCCTGTAACTCGGACAGTTTTCATAGTGAGAAGGTAAAACCTGGAAAGGCTAAAGTTATTGTACGTAGAATAAGCATCAGCTGATTTTGGAGGGACACTCCAGTTTGCTGTCGCACTGTGTTGTATAGATTATCGCACTGTCGAACGTGTAGTGACGACAAGCTTGTAAAAGCCTGAACATAAATCATCAGTTTGACATTGTTTGGTCTTCATTTCTATTGATGGATGTCTTAAAAAGCACTGAGTTTTATGTTTAAAGTGCTGCAGGAATAAATAAAACACTGATGTGTTGGTGCTGCTTGAAAGCCTGCAGGAGAAGGTTGGGATGAAATGATTTGTGGTTTGTGATTAAAGCAGCTTCTTGGCTGAGGTTATATGGCAAAGGGACGGTGAATTTTGTGGACTTGCACCAAGCTGTGGTTGAATTTTCCTGCTCTCTGATGATCCAACAGTCTGAAACTTCTTGTGTTGCATTTTATCTCCAGGCAACAACACCTCCTACCTGAGCCCGGACTCCAGGGACGCTCTGACTTCAGACGGCACTGCCAACATCGGTGGCTCGGTCGGCTCTTTGGACTTGGCTGCCTCTGAAAGCTCCGACACCGGCACTAACAACCAGCTGGCTGAACCCAACAACATCCAAACATCAGCACACAACAAGAACCAGACGCAGGACAGGAGGTTAGAACTCAACCAGCTTCCTGCCCAATTTTAAACATCCTATAAGCAAATAAATCTTTGTGTTTGGGAGCAAACAGCTTTTTATTTTCTTATGTATGTTTGTGTGTAATCTGTGGGTATCTCATCAGAGCCATTTGAAGTGCGCTGGCAGAGGAAAAATGTGCAAGCAATTAGCACAAAGGACATCCAATGCCTCCCCGAGCATAAAGCCGAACAGGCATCACACACCGCTAAACAGCAGATCAAAGCCTCACGCTCTACCCCTCCATTAGAGATCTGACTGCTGCATTTTTATATTTAGCTGAAAGAAACCCTCCCAGTTTGTGCCCCAGCAGCATGCGAACAGGTCACGTGAGGAGAAATCATGTCAGCTCTTCGCTCTTGTTGCCTTTTTGGGAAACAAAAACACAAAATCCTTATCCCTTCCCCCCAAATAAGGTCAGAAATTCCAAAACGCTGGTGTAATTAGATATACTCAGCATTGTTTCTCAGGACCTCAACACTGACAGTCTGCCTGCCAGTCAGGGAACGAAGCTCCGTTTGAGGGCACAGAGGTGTCTGAACCCACCAAAACCTCACGTTCAGGAAGCAGTTAAAGTGAAAAGCCTCAGCAGTGCACTGAAAGTGACAAGAAGGAACAGTCAGTGCTATGTGGTCATTTATAAGTTCAGTCCGCTTTACTTTTCTAGGAAGATTCAAGGTTTCTGCCAGAAATGTTACCTTGGTGGATTCAACCAAGCTGGGTTGGGCTGCACACCATCAGCCCTCTATAACTCTCACTGTGAGCTACAGATGGACCAGAGGAGCTGTGAGAGCCTTTTTAGCCATTTTCCTCCAAAAAGAAAAATCTAAACATGTTAGGGCCGCACAGTGAAGGTGACACATTCATTTTATCTCTTATCTCTCTATAAGCTTTTTGGTGCAGCCCTCTACAACAGTCCCAGTTTCTCATGTGAACACCCCTGAGTCACACAGGTCTAGAGACCAGCTGACGACCCCCCGGTAACCTCCGGTCGCTAGGGAAAAATGTGAAGCCCTAACCCTGGCTGTTAGTGAGTGAAATGGGTCACAAAGAGCATACTGCACAAAAAACCTCCTTGTGATTGCCGCGGTCGCTCGTAGGAAAATGCCGATTGTCTGCAAACATTCGCCAACTAACCACCGAGCGGTAGCGAAACGAGCGTTTGCAGAGAGGTCAGCGTCTTCTGTGTGAACTGCCGGCGACCGCGACAATCTGCCAGCGACTAAAACAATCAGTGAGGTTTTCGGTGCAGCGTCATCTACATCTTTGCGAGCAATTTCACCTAGCGACTGCCAGCAACCTGCAATACACAGTTTTCCCTAGCAACCGGTGGTTACCGGGGGGTCGCCAGCTGGTCTGTAGGTCTGCGTGACTTTGGCCTAATGTGTGTACATATCTGTGTCAACACAAAAATTATTTACAGCAGTGAGAAATAAAAATGTACATGTTCATATTCATCTGGATTCCTGCCAAAGCCACAGGAGGCCACTGGAGATGGTCAGGGTTCCTGCTCAGATGGAGAGGTTTTATTTAAGTAAACGCTAAAAAAAAGCCAACAGCGAGTAAAATTTTACAGGAATACTTTATTCTACCATATTTTATTGATATTAACATGTTGAATTTGGTCCATGAAGGTAAGAAGGTGAAAAAACGTCTAGATCAGACTTTCTGCTGTCACCGGGCGTGCCGCTGAATGGTTTTCTGTTTTAAAGCACTCGTATTAGATGAATAACTTTACTTGATGTAATAGAAAAATGCCATTTTTGACCTTTCTGAAATCGCGGCGCTCTCTCCATCGGGTGAATGCCTGTCTGAGGTTCACTCTCAGTTTCTCTCACTCTTCTTCCCGGCATGTTTCACAAAAACATTGATTCCCGCTTTAAGCAACTAAATCTGGACTTTGTTCTTTGTGCCGCTTCTTCTTAAATATTATCGACCACAAACTGTTACTCTCTGGTTCAGAGGATGGTAGCTCTCTCAGCATTGCATCAGTGATGGTCAGAGCTGCCAGTCTCATTCTGAAAGTTTAAAACTGTCTTTGGCAGTTTTCACATATGAACTTCAGACCATTTCTTATGATATTTTCCACCATCTTCCTCTCTGACAGCAGGAACTCGTCTGCTGCTGATGCTTTGGCGTGCAGGAGGCAGACACATGACAGGCAGTGGTGATTAACATATTGGGCTGTTAGCTGTGTTATTGGCACAATCTGACATCACACAGTCCTCATACAGAGAGACGCTGTATGTTCAAGAACTTGTTTAGTGAAATAAATGTAAACAGCAGAGCATCCACAGACTATTACAGGTTCCTGGGTTTTTGTACCTCAGTGGAAAGAGAATCTAATCAACTCTTCCTGTTTTCCAGCCACGACAGATCAGCAGAGAGGCTGCTGGGATTGGAGGCCACCAGGAAAGAGCAGGAAGTGGGGGCATCTGTCTCCAGGACGGGCAGGAGTGAGACTCGTACCAGCAAACGAGAGGTGAGAGAGGTAGCTGTAGAACTGCTGGATTAACGGGCTGTGACACAGAACCTGCATCTGTTTTCCTGTCCCTGAATCTGAAACCCAATAATCAGCCGTGGCCAGCTTCTTTAACCCCATCTTCAAGTTCAGAACAACTATTGACATATTTGAGCTCTTTCTATCGTACAAAGTAGTTCCCTTCAAACGCTTACTGTGTCAACAGGAGCTCCCATTTCTTCTTGGAGCTTCTTAAAGCTTTTGCAGGTCATGCAAAATATCCTCAAAGTCCCTAAAATTTTTACAGGAAACATTTTTATTGGACAGTAAAATCCTTCCAGCATGTTTCAGGTCTTCTGTGAGAAGCGCTCTTTAAATTCAGTCGTTAATGGGGCATGTCGTTCAGTTTCTGCAGGTTTCTGCAAGTTTGTGCATTTATGAAACACTTCTCAATACTCTGCAGTCATGTGAAAAAGGTTTTCACAGGGCTCTATGAACTCCTGGAAAAACAAAGTTCACCCCATGATTCAGCAGCTTTAGCAGCCATGAGTTGCAGTGATGGTTTCCTGTGTGACTTTATCAGTCTCTCACATCTCTGTGGAGGAGTTTTGGTCCACTCTTCTTCACAGTGTTGCTTCAGCTCATTGAGGTTTGCAGCATTCATTTATGCACAGCTCTCTGAAGGTCCCACCACAGTATCTCAGTCAGGTTGAGGTCTGGACTTTGGACCACTGCAGCACCTTGATTCTTTTCTTTTTCAGCCATTCTGTTGGAGATTTGCTGCTGTGCTTGGGATCATTGTCCTGCTGATGACCCAGTTTGGTCCAAGCTTTAGCTGTGGGACAGATGGCCTCACATTTGACTCTAGAATACTTTGGTATACAGAGGAGTTCATGGTGCACTCAGTGACTGCAGACTGTGCTGACAGTTGGTTTGAGGTGTTTGGTTTCCTCCAAACGTGCTGCTGTGCATGATGGACAAACATCTCCACTTTGGTCTCGTCTGTTCCAGAAGTCTTTGTTCAGATGCAGCTTTGCAAACCTGAGCTGTGCTGCCATGTTCTTTTAGAGAGAAGAGGCTTCCAAACAGTCATACTTGTTCAGTCTGTTTCTAATTGCGCAGTCATGAACTTTGACCTTTAACCTGCTAACTGAGGCCAGTAGAGTCTCAGATGGAGCTGTTGGGTCTTGCACGGTCTGACCTCAGAGTGAATTTGCTGGGATGTCCACTCCTGGGAAAATTGCAGCCTTGTATTAACACACCTGAACGCTCCAGACCAGCAACCTGCCAAAACTTCTGCTTTTATAGACATGCTCACAATAATAATAAATAATAATAATACATTTTATTTGTTGGCACCTTTCAAAGCATTCAAGTTCACCACAGAAAATTAACAGCACGAACAATATTAAAAGAGATTTAAAATCCAGGAATAACTTGAATGTAAGACATATTAAACAAGATGGTGATAGTTGATATGCTGATGAAGACGGATGGGTTTTGAGCTGTGATTTGAACTGTCAAAGAGTCTAGATGACAAAGGTGAAGTGGTCATAAGTTCCAAAGATGAGGTGCAGCACAGCTAAAGGCTCGGGCACCCGTAGTGTTCAGTCTGAAGATAGGAGCAGTCAGGAGAGCAGCTGAAGCTGAGCAGAGGGCATGGGAAAGGGTGTGAGGATGAAGATATGAGGGTGCCAGGTCACTGAGAACTTTGGAAGTGAGGAGCAGAATCTTGTATTGGATACGTTGGGGAATGGGGGGATAGGTGTAATATTGTCAGTTTGGTGCGGGTGATGACTCTTGCTGCAGAGCTCTGTACCATTTGGAGCCGATTAAGGAGCTTTTTTGGGAGACCAGAGAGAATGGCATTACGACAGGTGACCAGGGCATGAACCACAACTTGTGTGCTGTGTTGGGAAAGAATAGGGTGTAGTCTAGAAATGTTACGTACGTGGAAGTAGGCTGAACGTGAGACATTATTGATGTGGGCGATAAAGGAAAGAGTATTGTCCAAGATGACTCTAAGATGTCTTGGAGTCATCTTGGAGTCATCTTGGCAAAACTACTGATACTTTTGCACGCTTGATTGCTGGACCCCACAGTAAGGGCCACATCCTGGATTTAGTCTGCTGTTCTGGTGTTTCACCTTTTAATTTTAATGCTGTGGAGTTTCCCATTTCAGATCACAAGCTTGTCCTATTTGACCTTATGCTGCCATTGTCTCACCTACAGCGTGTCATTTCCCTCTGGAATCTCAAACTCAGCAGTTTAATCAGTTACTGTTATATCATCATCTCCCTCTCCTCTTCCACTGCTGACCTGGTAGATTACTATAATGACACTGGCTGAGGAGCAATTAATGAACTTTGATTAGCAGCACCTGGCTGCTACTTACCCTGTTAATTCCTGTGGAGGCAGTAAGGGTGGACTTAGTTTTTCACAGGGCTGCATAGTCATTCAGCAGTTCCTTCAGGACAGGAGAGGTGAGGGTCGTATTTTCAGGTACTAAGAGTTAATTTTGGAGTTTTATTTGTTCTGAGTTTCACGTGTCATGGAGAGCTCTGTAAATAAACTACTCACCTGTGGGAGCTCAAAATGTCTGCTGAATCTGCCTTCTACCCTTCCTTGATGTTTTAGTCAGACTACGCTACGTAAAGAAAGTTTAAATAAATATCTAACACAGTTTCATGATGAAGTGCAGAAATGTCCTTCAACAAAACTGGAAATTTTAAAGTTGTGTTGTTTGTAGTCAAAAACCAAACAGAATTCAAACATAGGATTAGTCTGCTTACAAATTCAATATAAGGTCAATAAGTACAAATAAGTGTCCTGTTTTAGGATCAAATATTAAGACTTATGGAAGAATAAAATAGTTTTAAAATTGCAGCCAGCAGAAAAAAACAGGAATAAAGTTTCCCCTAACTATATTTCTGATGCTTATCAAATAAAGACAAAGACTTTGAAAATGTCTGACTATCTAGAAGGTAGGTGGTTTTGTATGTGCTGATCTGGAACATAAGCTGCTGTAGAGCAGGTTAGGTCTGCAGCATAAGAAGTGATCCACCTTCATGAGTCTGAAAACTAAAACTGAAGTAACCTCGATTATCACAAATCCTGTTTCAGTACAGGCCTGTGGGTAACAAGGGACAGGTGAACACAATCAGGGCAGAGCAGTCACAGAAACTAAAGCAATCAGGGACACACAAGAGAAGTCCTACTTTTCAAAATAAAACATAAAATACATAGAATAATCAGGAACTGAAGAAACTTGCTGTTTTATGGCTCATATTTATGAATAACATGAGTGATGTAACTTGTAATCATGTAGACAAATAGTCACACAGTTCAGATGTGCTTAAATTTTATTTTCATGAGAAGGATCCACATGTTTCCCTCCAAAAAACTCCAAACAATAAAAAAATGTTACTTTAAAACAGAACAAACAAACCACTAAATTCATAACAAGAGAGGCTGATCTATATTTCAGCTGACATGTGATCAATCATTATCATTTATTTGTAACTTACTACACAATTATTCCATACATACATGCATATGTGTTGGACTTTCATGCTCTGACCTTTCATTTGTTCCTGGTTTGTTGAGAAGTTTTTCTGCCTCAGCAGTGAATAACCGACAGTTTACCACAGCCTGTGTGTGTCACACTGTCAGCAGTGTGTGTTTGGACTGCTTAACAGTCAGGACTGCTGACAGAGGCTGAAATATTCACCATTTCATTACGTCTGTCATCACTGTTTGAGCTCTTTGCTGTGTGAGGTTTAAAGTGGAGTAAACACTTTGTAAAATACTTCATCCTCTACTTCTGTCAGTCATTCAAAGGCTAAAAAACTTCCAGTCCAAGCATATTTAGAAACTTTTATTTATCCAGCTGATTTGAAAAAAATCAATTCATAGAAAATCCAACATTATCCCACAAATATCAGCCTCTAGCTTCAACCATCTGAAGCTTCTCAGAAAACAAGGTGGAAACAGCAATGCTATGTTCTGGTAAAAACTGGTCGCTGTATGACTGCAAGAACTGAACTGCAGACGGACAGATGGTGACACTGTTTCCACACGTCTTTGTTTTTTTTATCCAACGACTTTTGATTGGTGACTAATTGATTCTAAATGACTGTGATCAAACAGCCACACAGCATCCATGTACACACAGCAGAGCCTGTTTTTTATATATAAACCACACTTTGAAGCCATTTACATCTGAATTCTGTTCCAATTGTTGCCAAGGTGAACTTACCATGTCTGGACTGTCACAGGTGTCATGTTAATAATTGAATTGAATTCAATTAAATTTTATTTATATAGCGCCAAATCATAACAACAGTTGCCTCAAGGTGCTTTATATTGTAAGGTAAAGACCCAGAGAAACCCCAAAAATCAGACGATCCCCTATGAGCAAGCACTCAGGAAAAACTCCCTTTTAACAGGAAGAAACCTCCGGCAGAACCAGGCTCAGGGAGGGGCAGCCATCTGCTGCGACCCTCAGTATCCCTCAGTAGGATAAAGTGTAATTTATGGCCCTGCAAATGTGTCTGTTTACATACATGTTTCAGTTCGGACAGCGAGCAGAGAGGGTTTTCACCCACTGCAGACGCGCTCCCATGCAGTCCTCCTAACTGCGCATTGCTGGAAGAGGATGACGTATGCGTATGCCGAATGCTAATTGGTTGACAAGTTGGCTGGAGAAGAGAAGGGAGCGAGAATGGAAAAGTGCGAAAAAAATCATCAAAGATCAAAAATAGAGCATAAAAAGCACAGAGAGCGGCTGGCTGACAGACCAACAACAGCACAAGAAAGAGTGACCCACAGACCAGTTGTACCTTAATTGTACACTGCCTTCATCTGACAGCAGAGCTCTGCAGGTAGACGGGCCATCCGTGGACTGCCAGTGGACTGCAAATGTGCTACATCTGCTGAACCATAAATGCCGCTTTAGAAGTGCTCTTTTCAGCTCTAGGTGGAGAGCTTACAATCCCTTGTTTGACGTCTAGCAGATGTTGCCTCGCGATCTGCTGGATGTTCTTCTTGAATGTTGCCTGAATCTCCATACTAAATGTCTGCTAAATGTCCTTCTTGAACGTCACTGGAGTGTCGGCTGGAATATCGACTAAATGTCTTTCTTGCACGTTGCGGGAACATTGTGGACATCCTCCTTGAATGTTGCCTGGACCTTCTTCTTGAATGTTTCTAGTTAATGTCTGCTGAATGTCCTTTTCAGACTTTTTCTGTGCGCATGCGTCAACCAGCATGCAGCCTGTTCAGCTGCTCCTGCCTTTTCCCCCGAACTTTTAAACTTTTTTCTACATAATTTCCTCAGGGATTAATAAAGTATTCTGATTCTGATTCTGATTTCTAGCAAGAGGAAATTTGTGTTTGAGAATTTTTTTTGTATTTTTTAAAAAACTGATTAGAATGAAATAAAATGAACAAACTTTCTCAATTGAGAGAATTGAGCAGCAGGGGCGACTCAAACTTCCAACCTTTGGGGGATGTTTCTCATCTCACTGATCTGATCTGACAGACTACACACTGTTGTAGTCACATCACAGGTTTATATTAATGATACACGTACATCAGAGAGATGATGGTTGTGACAGTCCAGGCATGTTAAGTTCACCATACAACAAAGGTGACATTTTACTTGTAGATAACCATAAATGGCTTCAAAATGTTTAAAAAACAGTCTCTGGTGATACTGGTCTGTGTACGTGGGCCTTGTGTGGCTGTTTAATGACCAAATTACTCATAAACCAAATTGAGTTGGATTAAAAGAAAAAGAGAGAGAGAGCAACATGCATTTTATTTCAGCATTGCAATAATCTGATCAAAGGTTCTTGCTTTACTCTACTCTTCATGGAAGCAACATCAGCATCCGTCCATCTATCATATTTTTGCATCTGTCTACTGCTTTCTGCTCCAGTTTGAGTTAACCTAGTGGTCCTTTGTGTATCCCATCATGTTCTCGTAGGTTGGTGAGGGGATGTACCGCTCACACAGCGACCCCTGCAGGCTGGGACCGCACATGACAGATAGCCGGACCACCACTGAGCCGTGATTCAGCTTGAACTTCTTTTCTATGTTTCGACCCATTGTAGGGATGACAGACACTTTTCCCAACAAGTCGTCGTTCCAGATGCTGTCCCGATCCCAAACCTCAAAAATAACGGGTCTGTGGAGAAAACACAGAAACAAAGCATCAAAGAAGATTAAGAAAATTCAAAGTCTACCTTTATCCAAAGTTACATTTACTGATTCTAATGATGTGTCTGATTGCTACTGTTTATGAAAGCTTTTATTTTGGTTCCTGAACACCTCACACTTCTTGATTCATTTGATTTGGTCATTTTAACATGGGAGTCTATGGGGACTGACTCACTGCTGGAGCCTCAAGTGGACGTTAAAGGAACTGCAGCTTCTGGTTTATAGACCTGGAGGTTGCTGTAGGTCTCAGATCTTGCTGAAACTGAAATTGCATCAGCTGTACTTAGTAATAAGTGTCACTCACTTTTGTTCATTCAGGTTGACAGTTCCAAAGTTGATCAGGTAGTTCCAGTAGGGGAAGTTGTTGTTCCAGATCACCGGCGTCGTGCTTCCTTGGTTCTTGTAGAAGACTTTAACGTATCCGTCTGTCTGGGTGAAATAGTCGCCCCACAGCCCCTCAGCTCGAACTACCGTCACGTTCATCAGAGCTACACCTGGCGCGGTGGGACAGCAGTTAGAGTTGACCATACGGTGACCTTGGCACTGGCATGCACAGTTCTGCTTCTGGTGGCCGATCTTGCAGTTGGCGGGGCAGCTGAGCGGCTTGGCACTTTCGCGAATATAGTCACTGATGGCGTCTCGTAGACTGGCCTTTAGGATGGGGTTGTCTGTTATCTAACAAACAGAACAAAGGAGCTCTCTGTTAACCTTTGCCTTACGCTTTATCATACCCTCCAGTAAAACCATTATGGTGGCAGATTTCCTATTAAAAGTACATAAGTCAACAAAAGCATCTGTTTAATTTTTAAATGACAGCCAGCACAGGAAGATTCCTTCAGTTTGAATTATCCTAAATATGTAGTTTATGGTTACATAAATGTGATTATGCTAACAACATGAGTCTAAAGCTAACAGACTGAGACTGAGAATAAACCGGACTGGTTAAAGCTGAGGTAACAGATAAGAGTAAAACTAACAGATTTAGGCGACATAGATTGCCTAAATTGACAGACTGACGCTGAAGCGAAAAGGCAGCTAAACCAGGGCAATTTATATTTCGATAACTAACCCCATTTATGCTGTTAAGTTTTTACTTGACTGCATAACTACATGTTGATAACTGTATACTGTACATTTGAATTTGAAATAGAGTTTTGTTGGATAAAACTAACACTGCCTCAGGCAACAGGATGGACTTTAGCTCTTATTTTAATGGGCAGACCCTAACCCCAAACTGCCAAGTTTACCCAAACACTAACCACACAGATTCTATCTGAAGACATTTCAATAATGTAACTTCTAACTTTATCAACTCAATTTGCCCTTCACTTGTTCCTCACCAGTAAGTGCAGAGGGCTGATCTTGTAGGAAACCAATCCTGGGACCCTCTTCAGGGAAGCAAGCCACTTCTTATACCCTGCAGCCCCTTTGGGGTTGAAAAGGATGTCCGTTGTACTCCCATCTCCTCCCAACACATTGGTCTTCCTGTCGGTGAAGGCTGCACTGAAGGTTGAAGCAGTTTTAAGGCTTTTTCTCTTCTGGCGGCAGAACTCAGTGGAGGTGTGGGCGGAGATGCCGTGGATGGTTGCACTGGCTTCAACAGACAGGCAGGTGTTGACAGTTTGAACTGACAGTCCGGACATGGAGGTCTGGCAGGTCCGGATGGCAGTCATGGAGTGAACCCAACCCCCGAGATGGACTCTGCGAATGAAGTGGGTCCCGTAGATGGAGATGAACTGACGGAAGGCTGAGGTGTTTTTGTGGTCGTAGGTGGAGGGAAGGTTCTTGAGGGAGACCTTAAACTCTTTGCTCAGTGGGGGATGGGAGTGAAGACGGAAGCTGAAGGTAAAGAAGGTAAAGGCTGAGTCTATAACTGTATGATACTAAAGCATAAAAGAGTTCCAGTCAAACAGGTGGACAGAGATGGGACACCTTTTCAGGACGGACAGAAACAGCCACCTGAACAGGTGACGTCAGGATGGCAGAATCAAACTCACGTGTAGTATTTGCATTTGAATTCGTGGCTGGTAAAGCTGAACTTATCCTTCTGGCTGCGAGACTCTGCAAACGCTGATGACATGGAGTGCGACCCTCCGACGGCAAAGCTAGCCATTCCCTTGATGCCAAGGCCCACCTGAGAAGAGACGTGATCAAAAAGGATGAGACATAATACACAAAGAATCCTGAAATAAACATCCATGAGAGAATTCAGCATCAGCAAAGATGGTGTTAAAGTTTTAGCTTCCTGGGAGAAGAAAAAGACTTTAAAACCGTATTTTTGGGCAAAGTGAACAGTTCAGTTTGGTGACTTTGATCTGCTTTACCCGGTGATTCAATATTTTATGGCAAGAACAGGAAGTTCTCATACAGAGGAGGTCGGGGTGGAGAGAAGGATCAACTAAACATTAAACTTTAACATTTGAAATGTTTTTTGTTCCCTGTTTCAAAGTCCAATATTTCTGTTAACCATTACCTCGAGTAGTAGACTGAGATAATAAACTCATTAGGAAGGGATTTACTGAGCTCAGAGATCACGTGAGCGGTAGAGTCATTTTCTCATCGATTTGTATATAATCAGACTTCTTTTTACAACCAGACATGAGTTGCCCCCTGCTGGACATTAAAAGAATGCAGGTTTAAAGGCTTCAGTCCATCTCTTATATCCAGTTTGTGTGTGTTACGTGCTGAGGTCAGAAACTCTTCTACCTTCCAGCTGGCTCCCAGAGATGAGCTCATCTCCTTCATCACAGACTGGCTGGACTCAAAGAGCTGACTGCTGATGCTGCGCTCACACTGCACCTGAGGACAGAGAGCATGCTGGGTAAGACTGTTCACCTCAGTATGGACACTTTGTTTCACTGCAAAGCTTCACCAGTCTTCACTATAAACAAATGTTTGAAATGATTCATGTAAAAATCTGATTTTAATGGAAATTTAACAAAAAGCCTGTTTCCAAAAACTCTGGGACGCTCCAGAAAATGTTTCAGCATCATTTCGACAACTGTGTGTTTAAATAAACACATTTATGCTGAAGGGCAATAAGAAAATGGGTCAGTCCAAAATTAGTTAAAAATTACATAATTATGAAGAAAAAATTAAATTTTGTGGAAAAATGGGGTGCCTAGGCTAACCATCTACACAACGAAAGTGCCATTTGTCAGGTCACACACCAACAGACTGAGGAACAGCTTCTACCCCAGAGCTTTAATCACCATTACCCCCGCCACCAACATTCGCGAGGGCGAAATGGCCCCGTTATGCAGCAAACCAACCAGCTTGTCTTAAGGGCCCATTATGGCCGTATGACCGATGCATTGGTTGCATACCAGCGCTGATGGTGCAGGTACCTGTTGCAGTATTCTCTCAAACAAAAGGTGTTGCCATTCAGATAAAACCTCCTCATCTGCGCTGGTGTAGGAGTAAAAGTTGAAACTGGAAGGAAAGAAATTGCTGAGTTTTTTATTTCAAAGTTTTCTCCAGACCAACTACGAAGAGAGCAGTAATGTGAAAGCTGAGAAAATAACCAGAATATTTGGAGATATTTTGTATTAATGAAAGTCAAAAGTTGAATAGAAGCACGTTTTATTTATTTAGTTTTGTTGTTTTTATTTAAACATGCATTACTTTTTAAAACAAATGAAGAAATCTGTAAAATAACAAAAAAAAAAGAACTGGCACATAATTTAAGATAACAGAACATTTCTGTCAATTCACAGCGTGCACTCACAAAAACAAAAAATCCATTAATTGTTTATCTGTTGTGTGATATTTTTCTGTTTTTAGTAGTATATTTGTAGTGGGAAAGGTTTTTTTTAATCCTACAGGAATTAATGTGTTACACGTAATATTCAAAGCATAAAATGTATAAAATGAAGATAGTTATGCAAAAACTTGTTGATACTGTGAGAATTACATAAGATATATATATGAATATAATTTTTTTGTTCCAAGAAGCCAATCTTAATATTTTAGGTGTAAAAAAAAAAGTTAAAGTTTCTGCAGAAATAAAATCTGTGAATGTGGATTTGCTGACCTTGATGCGCCAGTCGAGCACTGAAATGGGCAGCTTCTGGGTCTGTAGGAGCAGCAAAACATTTCTCTGTGAGTGAGCTGAAACATCAGCAGGACGACTGAACGAGCTGAAAGAGCTTTTAGAGGTAAGGCACCTGGTTGAGGAGGCGGTTGTGGCACACAGTGCAGTTCCCCTGAACTCCTCCCACCATGTAGTCGTTCACATTGACCACAATGGCCCCGCTGGTCTGCATCGTCACCACATCGAAACCCTCGCCAACCAGATTGTGACCCGGTACAAAGGGAAGGTCCTGACACTCGGCGTAGGAGCTGGTCTGGCACCCCAGACAGGGAGGGAGGAAGACGAGGAGGAGTAAGGAGGAGAGCATTGCAGCTAAGAGGAAGAAGAAGATCAAACTGTCCATCAGGAAGAAGGAACTACGGAACTACAGTGCCGTAAAAAAGTATTTGTCCCCTTCCTGATTTCTTAGTTTTCTATTGTATATTTGTCAAACTTACATGTTTCAGATCATTAAACAAATTTGAATATTTGACAAAGATAACCTGAGTAAATACAAAATGCAGGTTTTAAATAATTATTTCATTTATAAAGGGAATAAAGTTATCCAAACCTACCTGCCCTGTGTGAAAAAGTAATTGCCTCCTCTTGTTAAATCATCAATTAACTGTGATTAACCACATTTTTTGTAAAGCTGAGTTCAGTTTCACTGCCACACCCAGGCCTGATTACTGCCAGACCTGCTGAATCAAGAAATCACTTAAACAGAACCTGTCTGACAAAGTGAAGCAGGCTAAAAGATCTCAAATAGCAACACATTCAATTCAATTCAATTCAATTCAATTCAATTCAATTCAGTTTTATTTATATAGTACCAAATCAC
>VUQS01077035.1:0-28615 GCA_015108495.1 Heterochromis multidens
ACTTAGAAGAGAGAGACACGTAATGTTTAATACTCCTCCTGTTTTCCCTGCTGCTCAGGAAAAAGTGCTGGGGGGAGCTAACGGTAGCAAAGCTAGCTTGGCCCACACCGATTACAGGGGCCTGGCTAGCTACGGGATTTTCTAAGGTGCGGAGCCGAGTCTCCAATTCACTGAGCCTGGCCTCCAGAGCTGCAAACAAGCTACATTTATTACAGGTATCATTACTACTAAAGGAGGCCAAGGAGTAACTAAACATCTTACACACTGAGCAGGAAAGTGCAGGTGAAGAAGCCATGCTGCTAGTGACTCAGCTACAAGCTAAGCTAAGTTAGCGAATCGCTAAAGGCAAAATGAATAAATACTGTGAATAAAATCAGCAGGTGATTCATCAGAGAGAGCTTTAGATAAAACACGTGAAGATTACACTATGAAATAAGTGTTTATCTAGAGGTTTTTAATTAAACAGGCTACACAGATAAGCTACACAAACACCGCAGTGATGCAACAGGAACAGGAAGTGATACAATACCGCAAGAGGAACAGGAAATCCACCCGTCAACCAATTTAAATTACCTCGCTTCATTTAGATTAACCAATCTGCCATGAAGAGTGGTCAAATATCCAGCCAGAATTATGCTGCAAATTTTAATGCAAACAAAGAAACCATCAGTAAAAATGTCCATGCTACAAAAACTATAAGATCATGAAGATGAAACTATCGAAAATGTCAGAATTACCATGTGGTCAGTAATCACATAATTCTTAGATGGTTTCAGAATCTTTTAAACACAATATCAGACTGTCTATCTGTCACTGAGTGGAAGCATAATTGGTTCAGAAATCCATTCATAGCAACACAGGTAGCCCTCTGTGTTGTTAGATACTGTAATTCTGCTTTCACTTTCTCTGTATCTTTATTTTGTATCTAAATTCTTTGACTTTTTGTGTGTTTATTACCAGAAGGTAAATGTTGAACTCAACAAATCAACCTGCAGTAGCAGTAACGTGTGTAAATTGAATAAGTTATCAAGGAGATGAATAAAAAAGAATATAGACTTTAGAGCAGTTTGTAACACAGTTCCTGTGTTCCAGCATGGATTGAGTGCCCTGCCCATTATCGCCTCACACACCCCACCACAATTCTTGTTTACCATGTTTGCAGGCGCTGATTCTCTGAATAATGCAGGATAAGAGGGGAGTGAGGGAATGACTGTGTGGGTTTGTTTATGAATGCATTTTTCTGCATTTGTGTTAAGGTGCAGGTGTAGGTGTTCGATGTGTATGCGTGTGCTTCTAAAGCCAAGTTTTCCTGTGTGAGCACGTGGCAACGTGTACATAAAAAATAAGTAAAGATAAAAATCAAAAAGGATGGGTAGAGAAAGAGAGAGGAAGCAGAAGGCGCAGAGGTGAATCAAGCAAATCATCACTTTGACTTAAAACGGACTCATTATGTGCAGTCATGAATAATTTTGTACCAAAACACTAATTTCACATTAGACTTACAGTATGCTGATTCTGCATCTCAGGAATATTCATACACTCGTGGGGATTTTTAATCCACCAGACTGGGGTTTTTTCCTACCATTTAGTGGTGCTTCTTTGGCACAAAGAACCATGGTGAATATAGGTCATATACACACTGGGCTTGCTGGTGGCACTAAGGACGGTGCTGCAGGTCTCCAAGCGACAGCACCAGTACCGAGGGAGTTCCCTCTCTGCCATGGCTTGGCTGGTGCTTACACACACACACACACACACACACACACACACACACACTGTGACTAGCACACCACGTTGCTATTAATACAGCCACAGTCATTTTAATATTTAATTGCGTTGATGGACTGCATCTGTGCTGCTCTGTGATGCAAACATTATTATACATACTAAGTGGCTTAATTGTAATTAGAGCTGAAAATTTAATTAAACTCAACAATAAAGGAGATCACAGGATTTTTTTTTTTTCCAGAGCAGACCTTTTCTTTCCCCTCGCTGAGTTTTAACTCATTCTGTGCTACAGCACTGCTCCTGTCCAAGTGCCTGAGCTCAGTCTGCTGCTGTCATCAAAGTCAAACGGACAGAGTCAGTGTTTCTCATGAAATATTTTGAATACAAATATATGTGGATTTTAAAAGTATGCCCTAAATAAGGACCACTTCATATGTCTCAGTTTAAAAGGCTAGCTCTGTTTCCTTGTCTAGATTCTTGCGTGCATACATGTGTCTAAGAGCTGTGAGCAAATCAAAGTGACTTCACTTTTCTTTTGAGCAACTTTTACAAATAATAAAAGTAACATAATGTTAAAATAGTGATATATAAGTCATTGGCCTATCACAGATATATTGATATTAGTGTATATGGTTTCTAATATGTGCCCATATAAAACATTTTTTAAAGAACATAATGCAGAAGTGACCATAATTGGGCAGGAGGGTGGAGCACAAAGTTGTAGGCTAAGGCTAGCTAAACATATTAGCAAGGTGCATCCATATACTATGTGGGTCCATCACAGAGACACTGATACCTGTTATTTGATGGGCTTGAATGTGAAACCATCATGTGTGAATATATTGAATGTTTGGGTTAATGATTATGGAGAAGTTAACAATCAAAAGCCAGCAAATGCAAACGGTGTCAGTGAAGGAGGAAACATTTCAAAATAAAAATATAACTGAAAATAATTTGTAGTTGCAGCCATGGAAAGAAGATATCAAATACAGTCATAAATGTTAGGTCTCATATTTCTCATCAAAACTGCCATTATGAACACACACACACACACACAGATGCATGCAGCAGTGCCCGTCTGGTGGTGTGTGTGTATTATTCATCAGGCACAAGGCGAGTCGGTGTGGAGTATTTGTGGCCTGGTGTGTAAACAGCTGTGTGTTGCTTGACATGCTTTTGCACTCTCAGCTCAGCACTAACCGGGTCTGTTTGGTACTGATCAGACCAGAGCTGAGGCGACAGGACCGCCTGCCAAACACCAAGCACTGGCCCTGCCTGTCCTGCCCCACCCCCTTCTAAACACACACACAAGGCTACAGGCACTTAAATTGTCACATAAATTGACAGACCCTCATATGGATAAATATGAAACACACACACACACAAACGCACAAGCTAAGCCCCAGTAACAAATCAACACAGCTTTGCAGTAATACATAAATAAATGAACAGACCTGCAGTCTGTCTTGGTTTTTCTTTCAAGTTACACACTCTTCTCAGGCTGCTGGCTCCATGTCTGGAGATAATAGTTGGGTGAAAACCAGAAGATATTTTTTTCAATAAACTAAGAACAAAGACTTGCCAATTTCATAAGAACCAAATAATGTGTAGTCTATAAACAAGGTGTGAACATGTGAATCAGAAAGCACAGTGATGTTACGTCTTTTTGCCGGAAGCTTCTTCTCTCCCTTTTTAAATGTATTTCCTCTTTTTGTGATATGAAGAAGAGAGAGGAAGAATTATCTACAGGGTAACAGTCAACAGATTGTCATTAGACTTTTAGATGCTGTATTGGCATGTCTTTTTTGCAGAATGTGTGTGTGCTCATGTGAATATTCAGCCCATTTGCACTGCTGCTACAAAGATTACTGCAATTAGGCCAAGCAGGCAATCAGCATGGACCCTGTCAAACAACTAGGACCCCCAAGTGGGAGCACCTTCTTACATGAAGGTCAGCTCATCACACCCACCTTCTTTTAGATTATATTTACAGGAATCTGCCTCCCGTGAACTGTACTTAAAATCATGCGGTGAGCACTGTTGCATCATCATCTGAAGTATTTTAGAGCAGTAAAAAAGGAATAAAGGATGATTGACACTGGGAGACAAAGAGGAGAAGATTAAAGAGTGAAAGGGAAGTTAAATTGAGAAACAGAGTAAAGGGGGGAGGCGGTGTTTGGAAGGAAAGGTTTAAATCGATGCAGGGACTAATGTATTCAGTGCCCGCTCTGTTTACAGAGCATGTAGCCTGCCTGATGATATCCAGACTTTTGGCCACAATCGAATGAAAACCTTCCACCAACTGCTGTTTGTGTCTGACGGGTTCTAGGCAAAAATCTCAGCTCTGCATGAATAAGCTGCCATAGTCTCCTAAAGTGGATCCTTCTTTACTTTTAATAAACAGGTAGATAGTCTAATTAACCCTTTTTAATTAACCCCTTTGTTCCTTGATTGCCAACAAGTTAGAGTTAGGGTTGGGGTTATCATAGATGATGACTTAAGACTTCAGAGAGTTAAATAAGGGAAAACATGCAGTAACGTTGACACTGTTTTAAAACCAATTGTAGCATTACCATGTGGAATTCTGATTGTCTGGAAGATGCAGATTAACTTCTAAACAATAATGCAGGTATTTGACCCTCTGAGGGCTAAGTCGTCGTAGATGCTAACCCTAACCAGAGCTCTACCTTAACCCTATATTTTGGAGAAAGGCAAAAGAGAATTTTTTAGGAAAAATGTAAAGGGTTTTTGATGTGTCACTTAGAATGATCATTTTCCTTGTTCCCTGATTGCTAAGACTTGGGAGAACAATTAAAAAAAAAAAAATTTCTGATTGGGTTGGCTTTGGGGTTGGGGTCATCACTGATGACAATGTAGACCTAAGCAGCAATTTTAAACTATAGTAATTTTGGCACTTGATTTGATGTTGATCTACTTTTCTGTCTTTGATAAAAATGTGTCAAATTGGTAAATGGACTGGTTCTTATATAGTGCTTTTCTACTCTACTTGAGCACTCAGAGCACTTTATACAACATCTCTCATTCATACACACATTCATACAAGTATTTTTGTTCTACATCAAAGTGCTTTCTATCTAACAGTCACACTCTGATGAAGACATTGGAAGAAACTTGGGGTTTAGTATCTTGTCCAAGGATACTTTATCATGCAGATTGGAGCAGCCAGGGACTGAACGACCAACCTTCCAATTAGTAGATTACCAGCTCTACCTCCTGAGCCACAGCCAACCCAAAATTCAGGACATTATAATCCAGTCATACATTTTAGCGTTAACTATGAGAATGCATGGTTCTTTGTCACTTTGTATTAGGTCTGGATTGTATTACTGGACTGGCTACCTGTCCAGGATCTGGGTGTACTCCACCATTTTCTGGGATAAGCTCCAGCCCCGCCCCCGCCCCATGACCCTGAGTTGGTATGCATATGTTTGCACAATTCAAAAAAGACACGGCAGCTTGTTTGGAGTTTGTCAAACAGCATTTAAAGGATTCTGAGAGTATGAGGAAAAAGATTTGCTGGTCTGTATGTATTTCTGCAGAACTACAAGTATTTTATCTTTTGAAATGGTGGCGTCACATCCTTACAGAGAAACATGGACCAGTGAGAACTGAGTATAGGATGTTCCCAAATGCAGAGAGGTCCACAACCTGCTGGAGACTGCAGAGACTAGAGACTGATCCCAGGGTGGTTTCAGGACAAGCTTCTGACTGCCCTCCAGTGACCCAACCAAGGTCCAGACTTAAACCCAAACATCTGTGGAGAGACATGAAGACGGCACTAAACCAACCAGTCGTAAACTTCAGACTGCTGCACATTTCAAAATCTGAAAATCATTTGCTGCCCACCCAAATCTTTAATCACATGAGCAAAAGATTAAGTATTTCCTTTTTTGTGTTTTCTCTGACTTTGTTTGATCTTCTGATGATTTGCTTGTTGAGGTTGGTTCCCAGCTTTACATGTGGCTCCTGATAGCCACTGTTCCATTTGCGGCTCTTTCCTCCTAATGACAAAATACAAGAGGAGTTTGTGATTAAAAATAGTTCAGGCAATGAAGAATAAAGTGTCATTTATAAATCCCATGACTGTTTGATTAATCCTCTTTCTTTTTACATGTAAACATTAAACTTTAAAATAGAAAATTTGAGCAAAATAGAAAATTTTAAGTTTTTGTTATTCCTTATTTATTGTAAATCACTTCTCACAGCCCACCTGCAGACACATACAGTAGCATAGCAAATAAGTAGTGATTTCAGTTTTAATCTTCTTTACAGGTAGACAAACACAAAATCCTAAATGAGATTCAAAAAGAAAATATTTGAAACAACATTCAGCCAAAGGTGAGTCCGCCAACAAAGCTCTATAATCTGAATGGATCCAGGAAGTACCTTTCAGCATCATTAGCTAATTGAATCTGGTATTGATTCCATATCAGTAATAAGTGATATATGGAGCTCATATTAGTTATATTAGGTTAAATAAGCAGACATAAGGTCATGTGTGTGAGACATTTCGTATTCAGTCATAAATTGATCTGCCATGTTTTATTAGATTGGTGTGTTGCAGTGGCCATGTGGGATACTTATTAAAAGTACAGTGTGGCTGATGTGGTGCTGCAAGAAGTGGAGGCATTTTTACAATAAATGCATTTGGAAGTATATTCTCACTCTGTCACATTTTGGCATTCTTTTTTAATAATGTGAGAAAGTCTGAGAGTTAAAGTGAAAGTGAAATCCAGTCATCTAATTATCAGTCTATTAGAGCTGCAATAAATAACTGACATGTCAATAAACATAACTACAAAAATCAGCCATGAAATTATAACCACTAGTCCAATATTGTGTGGGCCACCTCGTGCCCAGAGCATGAACACAGGACCTCTATCAGAACCCACAGGACACCAAGGCTCTGCTGCAAACAATCCAGAGTCAGACACCTCAGGACACCCACAGAGACATTACATTAGGAGGAGACATGGTACTGAAAAAATCCTGAATGGAAATCTACAGCAAAGTTCTGTTGTGCGAAATTCTGTTGTCCCGCCCCTGCCCCTAAAGATCATGTCCAATCATGTTATTTTGTTGACATATTTGCAAAATAGGTTCACAACCTTTTCTGTCTTGTGAAACTGTGTGCATGCATAACGGAAGCACAACTTCTAAAAATCTGAATCAGAATCAGAATACTTTATTAATCCCAGAGGAAAGGATGTGGTCACAGTTGCTTCAGGACAGTAAGAACAGTAATTAACAAGTTAAAATACCAATATTAAATAATACAATATATATGATTCTGAAAATAAATAAATAAATAAGCAAAACCTTTTATATCTTATTTTGGGGCAAATTTTTGTGGCGCACTTCTTATTCTATTCAACTGGCAATTCTATACATGCAGCTTTTATGCCCTTACATGTGAAATTATAGTGCTCTCATCATCTATTTACAGTAAATAAGAACTTCAAAATAAGCCCCTGGATGCAAGATGGCCGACTAGTCACAAAACTTTCTCCTAGAGCAGGGGTGTCAAACATAAGGCTTGGGGGCCAGAATCGGCCCAGTAAAGACTCTAATCCAGCCCACTGGAAGGCTTTGGAAAATGTGAAGGAGGGCGTATATTTTTGGACTTTTAACTGTGTTTTCATAAGTTTTACAGCTTTTCCTATTGATAAAGACCTCCCCCACAGCCGTGCATACTACACCAAAGTAGTTAAGTAATGACAAACAATTAAATGACAGAGAAGTCCCTGTTTTTCACTATCTACTATAGAAATTTCAGTTAAAAAAAAAAGATAATTTTCTGTGAATTAACAAAAACAAAAACATTTTATAAATGCAGGACAGTCTGGACAATGAGCTACCGGAACGTCTTTTGTAATTTTACACATTTATCATGTAGAAAAACTGAGATGTACTGTTGAAATTGCACTTATTTTTCTTATATTAAGATTCAATGTGTAGTTAAACTTCTTTACACTGACAGAAAATGAAGTTTCACTTGTCCGGCCCACTTAACATTAAAGTGGGCTGTATGTGGCCCATCATGTAAAATGAGTTTGACATCTTTGTCCTAGAGGGACTGCTTGTGGGGGTCAGTGGATTGTGCTTTTTCCATCGCATGATATGGATGCTTGATACAACTGGGATCTGGGAACTCTGGAGGTCAGGTCAGTGTGCTTGGCTATTTTGTCTGAGTTTGTCCTGCTAGGAGAGACTGCTGCCAACAGGGAGTGCCATTGCCAAGAGACATGCTTACCCTATAACCGTGTGGGCTGTATGTATCAAAGTAATGAATGCCATGACCCAAGGTTTCGCAGTAGAACATTGTATTATAACAAGAAGATAAGTGTTATTAACTTCACCTGTCACTGGTTTGAATGTTGTGGCTGGTTGGTGTATATTGTATTATAAGTGTAAAAAAAACCCAATATACAACCACATATAACAGTGATCAATTAATTTCCAGTGTATTTCAAACCTGATGTCCTGCTGGAACTAAGCATTGGTCAGTTCATTTGTTTGTGTATTTATTTATTTATTATTTTGATAATGTCCTATCTGCCAAACCACTAATCTAGCAAAGAAACCCTGAATTTAGTTTTTTCCTTTGTATAAGTCAAATTAATATCCTTAGGTTTTGGGCTGTTCATTAGACAAAAACAGCAACACTATATGGTTAAAAATATTAAAATAGTCATTAATTTAGTTTAGTAATTTAATCTATTTGTTGTATCTTTAGAGTGAATCCGCAAGATCTGCAAATGTGATTTACTTGTTTTGAAGGATCCATGGTCAGGAGAGGATAGATTGTCAATTTTATTAGTTAAGGCTAGCAAAAAAAAATCTCATAAAAAATTACCGGGCTGATACTCTTCTTGTAATTTCATCCCATTTTTATAGGCTGGTCAAGGTTTAAAGTGCATAATAACCACTGCGGCAATGTGTTTTCCATGTTTTTATGATGGTCGAGTGTGATGTATTGGCAAACGATGTTGCAGTTAATGACAGTGCTGTTTTATGAGTGGTGTCACTTGTCAATGCAGTGTGTAACCAAACCCACACTTTGACCCCTGATGTTGTGACACAAATGGTGGTCAAAAATGTGTGTGTGTCTGTGTGTGTGCTAGTGTGAGTATGCATGAATAAGCATGCATCGCTGTGCACATGTGCTCATAATGTTCAACACTGCACCTTAATCAGCCTTGCTCAATGTAATTTGACCATTTGTAAGCATTACCGGATTAGTGCGTCCAATTATCTGCCATCCTCAACGCTGATATGAACAAATGCCATATCCATAACCTGGACTTAATAGACGTATGTTAGGTTGATGTATCACATAGCTAATTTTGTGATTACATTTTCAGTGACCAGACCTTTTCCTGTCTGCTAATTGCTGCAGGTTAAGTAGCAAGCAAGGCAATACGAATCTATTGGGTCATGTTCCCAACACAGGTCTGTTCTCTGTGTCTACTGGCTGCCATCAATCCTCAATGATGTGTACGTATATTTTGTGTGTGTGTGTGGGAGTGGGTGTGTATTGTATATCTATTCCCCATGAACTCTCGCCTTGTCCTATTGATGGCTCTCATATGATCACCCTCAATAAAGCAGTATCTCCATTAAAATGAAATACATGTTCAGCAAGTACTTTTTTATAACTCCAGTAAAACTAAAAGTGTTTTACAGCGTTATTGTTTTCAGGCAGTGGGTAATGATAGTGATGAGGAGGTATTTTATGGAGATTTTATGGGGGTCTTCTTTATGGAGAATCTGGTGATTATAGATAAAAAAAAAAAAGGGACTGATTCTCACGCTATGTCCTAACCTGACTGCAGATGACCTGGGGCACCACAAACTTTGTTTAAAACTTGATTGAATTCAAGTAGAAACTTTTTCATAATACATTCTTTCATTAACCTCTTAAGATCCACCAGGTTGCCAGTGACCTGTTCAGGATTAGATACAGGGTTAGGGGGTGCCACAGTAGTGCCACTTTACAGCCAACCCTAACCCTGAGGTTCCCGCCCCCAGGGTTATAGGGTTAAGTTTATATACGTCCATTTATTTTCACTTATTGACATGCCCAAATGGAATCTCATAACAGAGAACTGCGAGAACTGTAAGAGCAAAACCATGTAAGAAACTTGACTTGAAAGTTAACATCATCCAGTTTCTGAAACAATCATTGTTTAACATGTGATTAAAATGCAACCCTAACCCTAAATGGTTTGCTGGTTGATGTTGATCCACTCCTCCATTTTAGCTTTGACAGTAAGTCTGATTTTTTCTTCAAAATACCTTTACTTCATTTGAACTCCTATTTTCATAAGTTGAGGTTTTGAAGAGACTCAGTGATCTCTTTGATCCAATAATGATCTTGTCACGTTTCCAGGTATCTATCTGATGTTTTCTATTGTTCCAGGGGGAGATGAGCTATCAATAAGTCCACTGGCTGAGCAAGTGATTTTCAAAAGGAATGAAGGAACCCCCTGCTTCTATTAATGCCTTTATGTATATTTTAGAAGAACATACAGTATTTAAATAACTGTAGTAAATAAGTGGCTCGGAATCTGCATGAATTAAAGACAAGCATCAATGATCAAAAGTCAAATTCAAAGAGAATGCATTAATCACTATTATTTAATTTATATTCATTTAAAATGTAGAACACCAATAGCTGATTATGAATGTCTATCATTAGCTAATTTTTTTTTAAAAATCTGATCGACAGTTATTCATTAGAAATGAGAGATGGATGAAAATCAGTTTAAAATTCTGAAAAGATTCCAAACATCACTGGCCGGCTTCAACTTTAAAGATAAAGCATTTTTATAGCTGCTTTTTACAGCAGTTCATTCACAGATTTATACATTCAGTCAGTCTCATGATCTTATGTCAATAGAAGTGAACCTAAAGATGTCTGCAATAAAACATATTTTAAACATAAAACAATCTGACTCAAGCATGCTGAAAAGATTCAGTGCTTGGTTAAACCTTTTAATATCCACCAGTTCACTGGCAACTTGTTTAGTGTTAGTTAACAGTTCAAGTTCACATCTGTCTCTTTAGGTAGAATTTTCACCCATCTGACATATGCAAAATTGGAAACATTGGAGAAAAAGTTTTCACTGTTCAACCAATTTTACACATCAATGGATTTCTTTTTCTAGACATCTTCAAGTACCTGAGAATGATGAATGGTAAATGGACTGGTACTTAAATAGCACCTCTACTCAATTTGAGCACTCAAAGCACTTTGTATTAGAGAAGAGAGCTTTTCACCTTGAACTATTAATCAAATGTCAACTTTGTTTAACTATGTGAATGTATAAGTTGTATATGTGTAATTTTTTCTTTTATTAAATGCTTCTCCTAAGTCTTGGCAATCAGGGAACGAAGAAAAAGATCACTCTGACACACATCAACAACTACATATTACATATTTTTTTCCAAACAGAAGTCTGACTTGTCTTTCTCCAAACTAGAATCATCACCTACAATGACTTGAATCTCAGAGTTAAACATCTTGCACAGTTGTCTTTGTCTTTTCAACAAGTTTTTGCTGGTTGGATTAGAGGTGCAGACTACAGATTTTTCAGAGAATTGTTCCAGATAGTTGATGTTTCTGTTCCATGTGTTTTTTAAACCTGAAGAAGTCTGGAAGGTTAATAACACTAAAGCAGACCAGAGAATAGTTATTTTAAATTCATTCGGTGACACAGCAGCAGCCAGCAGTGATCTCAGAACTGGAACAATGTGCTTCACTTACTTGCTTAGACATAAATCATTTTGATTCTCACAACATTTTAATACAGCTGTAGGCTCAATGAAAAAATATGTCTTAGATTAGTTGGAGTCAACTGACAAGTAATTACATTATAGTAATAGATATTGTGTGAATTTGACATTCCAGTGAAAATCTGTGTATTGTTCAAGTATGAAGTCTCTAGGAAGTAAAAATAAAACAGTTTTCAGGGTGACCACTCTGTGTTTTTCCAGCTGAAATCTTGAGTGGTTGGGGATTTTTTTTCCCCCTCAGCTTACAGACAAGCATATAATGCTAAAGCTGAAATATGAAAATGATCACGGCTGGATTTGGTGTGAGGTTTTCACAGGGCATTGGCGATTTGTGTGTTCTTGTGTAGTGGTGGAATCTCCGCTCGCAGCTCATTTCTCTCTGGGTGTGAGCAGATGCCAAGCAGCACTGTGGTCAGCCCTGCTCACTCTCTCTGTGTTGTTGTCCAGTGTGTTTACAGTCCATGGGCTGCAGCTAGCCAGAAAAGGCTCTCCTTTGGCTCGGACTATAGGCGCCTATGTGGGTCAACTATAGTTCCTGCCCCCCCTTCATCATCTTGACCACAGTTTCAAGCCCTGCCCAGACCAGCCTGGTCTCGGCCGCAGGACACAGTGACCAAATCCTGTCAGACGAAATCCTGAGAAAAAACCTCTGCTGGTCACTGCTTTGACAGAGAGCTGACAGCCAGCAAGTCAATATAGCAGGTAAAGGTAGGGACCTCAGAATATGCCAAGTGAGAACTCCTTTGTTTAGTTGTTTTAGAGGGTTTTTTATCCTATTCAGACTTGAAGCTCAACCCTAAGACATACAGACTTCATTTACACCCCAATCTTGGGTAAATAAATAACTCATAAGTGAATAATGAATGGATGATGTGCCTTATAGTATACACTGATGTCTTTATATATATATATATATATATATAAAATAAAGATATCAGTGTATGTACAAATAATCACTGTGAGCTCAGACTTCGGACATGGTCTAAACACTCCATGTCTGAAGTTTTTTCTACTTAGAGCCCTGTATGATGTCACTGAGAGTGGATATCCCTAATATAGTCACCAGGTACAGAAGCCCCACCTACCTGCTGTTTGAATCTACTATTTACAAGGAGCAGCCAATTGGAAGAAATTTGGCTTAAAGTGAGGGGGAGGGGAGTTAAAACAGCTTGTTTCAAATGGAGGATGAATTGAGGGCCTGCATCAAGGGTGAGTATAAGATATATATGGATTATTTTGACCTTTGAATCATAAAAGGCTACTCTAGTAGAGTCCAAGAATAAAGGTATGGAGTTGAAATGAGTAGGTTAAATCTTTATAAAGAATTAAAGTAAGTATTATGGCCTGACATTTATGACTGTATTAATTCAATTAATTTAAATTGTCTGCATTTCTTTTTTTTCTTCTGTACCAAAAACATACCTAACAGTGACATTTAGTGTACTCTCACACCCTAGATAGTTACAACTACATCAGGCAAAACAAGTAAACTGCTGTTTACTTGGACATAATAATGACAATAACTGATTTTTGTAAAGCGGAAATGGAACATGATAGGCTGTACCCAGGAGTCTTTCCATGCTGACATTTATTGGATTAATCAATTTGGTATTTAATTTGTAAGCTGCCAAAATATGGTCTGATGCTATAAACACATAAGCAGTAAAGTCTTTCACTGGAAAACCTGGAAGCAGAAAATGTTTGACACTTTATGTTCTGCCAGGTCAATTATTGATTAACTATCTGGAAAAAATGGTAATGAATTATTACCCTACCTGGGCCATTTAACATAATATACTATGTATCATGATTCAGCACCTTTAAAGGAGCCATTTTGCAGAGTGACAACTGCAGCCCTTAAGCACTTTAAGAAGTGAAACCACCCACTGTCACAAGAAAAAAGTGTCTCGTAAATGTCAGCATGCTGATCAGGGCACCATGACATGTCCTCATGCTCCGTCACCGACAGATAAAGACACAGATTTAACACACACTGGTTATCATAAAACATATGGCCAAGCAGAGCAGCAATCCTATACTTAGCGGAGTAATGACTGGTGCCTTTTTACATGGACATGTATTCTGATTAGACTGTCATTTGGAGGGATGTCTGCGGCAGCCGCAAGGCCACTGGTTACAGTTCACATGGAAAAAACAACAGAAAAACAACAAGCCTACCCCCATCCAGTCATGCTCACTGTCACTCACTTTCTCTCTCTTTCACAGACACATGCACATACATATACGTCCATCAGTCACATTTGTTTCAGATGGACTGTATATGCAGTCTTGCTGAGAGACATTTCACAGTTCCATTTTCTCCCTCTTGACACACACAGGCACACACACTATGGAGTGATTGGAGGCAGGGTGAGATTCGGAGGTGAGGAGAAAGTTTCATGTAGAGTGAAGGGTCAGTAATAAAAGAGAACAGCTGGTAGATTCACAGCCTTTACCAGGCCTCTACTGCTCTCTTTTGGCCACAGGGGAAACTTCCACCTCACACTTCTGACTCATGTCACCACTACATGCACGCCATGCATTCTTTTTTAAAGAATTTACACTATGCATGGGGTGCAATTGTGCGCAAAAGCCACAGTTTGATGAGCTCGATTCTGTGGTTGGTATGTTTTTGGCACAACAGAGAAAATAAAAGAAATGCACTTTTTATTTATTGTGGCAAAATGCAAGCATTCAAAAGTGTCTCATTCTTAGCATAATTCTTAAATATTCAAACATTCTCACACCAAACCGAATGCACCAAATGCAACAGTTAGGGGTGAATGAACATACTGTAAGAGCCCTACTGTGTAAAGCACTCTCATGTTCATCTATATCCCCACTAAAGTGCCTTCAAACTCAAAACCTGCGGCTCTTTGGCATCAAAGGCCCCCCCCAAGAACCTGAGACAGAGTTTATTTGATTGCTGGTCAAAATATGTGGTGTCACAATGGGACAACAAAGCTGTGCATTACAAAAAGCTGCATAACACTCCATATGCATCCACACAAGCAGCTAGAGTTACAGCCGCTGACCACCACAACCTGTTATTCAAGCTCCTCTCCTGTAAACACGCCATGTCTCTATGGCTTTGCTCGCTTTCATCTCATCTTTGTTCTGATTGTTGTGGAGAGGTGCTCTTGAGAGAATACCACCCCCCAACACACACACAAACACACACTTATTCCTCTCTGTGAAAAGCAGTACACAAATATATACAGTACACTCACAAGCATGCAAACTTAGTCCAGCTCAAATATAAGCAGCAGACAAACAAGCACCCAGCACCGTGCAGAAGTTTTAAGCAGTTTAGATGTTTAGATTCTTATCTATCAAGCAATCAGAGGCGTTTGATTGCAACAGGACAGCAAGCCTAAACATAAACTACAGCCAGAGTCATAAAAAGCTATATTCAGCCACAAGAAGATCAAGCAGTCCTGCAGCAGACCGTTATGACCCCCCCTGATCTCCTCAAGTCAGTCTGGGATTACATGAACTTAGAAGAGCTGTGGCAAATTCTCTGCATTGTTTGGAACAACCTACTTACATAAACTGTGTCCTGAGGAGGTATACTGGCACTGTTTTAAGGGCAAATATTGATTTCGGGGTTTGGGGGGTTTTTTTGTTTGTTTTTGTTTGTTTGTTTGCATTATATTTTTAAAAGGGGCAGCATTCAGTTTCTTATGCCTAAAACCTTTCCACAGCACTGCATAGGTTCATGAGCATCAATGACATCCCAACAAGACTTTTAATAGGTTTAGGGGTGTCAGGATAACAGGGTATTTGCGATAGTCAAATTTCTAATTTTCAAATTTCTAATTTTCAAATGAAATAGCAATATTGTGTCAATAATGCACAAGAAATAATTTATATTGTAAATAATTGTGTAATTATAATTATTATTTTGTATGCTTTGGTACAATTATGGTAACAGATTGTTAAATAAGACAAAACACACTAAGCAAAGTCACTAATGAATTTGACTGACAGCGTTATTGCTATTGTTTTTTTTTATTCCATATCATGATAAGATCATTTCTTTCAGAACTGAAAATCTGATATTGTGAACCACTATAGCAAATCCTTAGTAAGTAATATAAAATATATGATTACATACCACAAAGCTGAATTTAAAAGACAGCATTGTACTATAATTTAAATTTTTCTTGAGCTATCACAATAACATCATGATTATCCTTATAGTACACTACATCAGGATTGCTAAACTCCTTTATATGTCATCTAAAGGTTTGATAATAATTACAAGAGGATGTATATTAATGTACCCACATTTAAAATAATATATAACTGGATTATATTGATTAAACTGATTAAACTGCCACTGGTAAAGTTTGGACTAATTTAATTACTTTATTACCTCTGGGGATGGTAGAGTCTTATTTTCACATATAATACATATTTCTTTATAATTATTTATGAACTACATTTGGAGTTATAGTTATGAAATGAAGATAATAAAAGTCCTAACTTTCCTTTTGAAATGTAGTGAAGTAAAAAAAAAAATAAAGTAAAAAAAAAAATTTTTTTGTTCTTAGTTAATTAAGTTATGATATTTTTGAGTTGGAGTGATGAAATATAAATTATTATTCACGCTTTCATGATTATTTTTTGTCTTTATTGTCTGACTTTTTAAACGCTGGAGATTTATTTTCAAATACATTTGCTTCTGTTGTTGATCTGACTGTGTCTTTCACAGCTAGCGAGAGTCAGCATCTCATTTGGCTCCTGCTCACTGTTCATAAGGAGTCCCAGTCTTACCAGAGGGGGCTATCTGAGCACTGCGTGCCCACGAGAAGAGGCATAGATGTGGAGGGAGAGGGGTTGATGGAAGGTATGACAAACTGCCTGGTCTGCCCAACCACAATGGAGGTGGCAGTGGAGCGTGGGAGTCCGAGCTGTGTGTAAACTTTTGTATAGGTTTGTGGATGCATCCAAGACTGATTATCTCCTGCACAGTTAACAGCCATCTCTCCTTTGCTTGGTTTTCTCTTAGTCTTCCTTTGGAGAGTTAGCCTGTTTCTCTTTTTGGTTTGCGGCTGACACTGAAAGCGCCTGTTTGCATGCATCGTATGTGGATATACATACATACCGTGTAATGTGTGTGTCTCTAGGTCTTGCTGTCATGATTGGCATATTACAGCCTCTGGGTGTCCAACAATGCATGCCCCTCATTTGTACGTCACTTGCTTTTTATGTCTCCTCTTACAAATTGCTCCAACTGTGCTAAAAATCTGCATTTGAACTCAAAGCCACTTTAAGTTGTAAGGAAACCATCAAAGGGTGGTGAAGAAGCAGTTGGAAAGCAGTGACAGTTAAAAGAAAGAGGAGAGTAGGGGAGGGAGAGAGCAAGAGCGCAAGAGGCTGAGAAAGGAGGCCGAGCTGGAGGAGAAAGAAGATGTCGAGTCAGAGCTGGTTGGCGACATGTGTTATTTATTTCCCTCATGTAAACAGAGAGAGAAGGCAGACATAATCAATAGGAAACTCCAGATTGTAAATAGACGGCTCTAATAGCCTAAACACTGGCCGCTATAGTTACACTCACACACATATCAGCAGCACTTAGACTCCACACACAGATGGGGAGGGAGGGGGGAGAAGGGATGGGTATACGGAGTAAAGAGGAGATGTAAAAGCATAAGGAGTGAGAGAAAAAAGAGAGAAAGAAAGGGCCCGGCTGGGCAGGCCACCCTTATTTACCAATAAAAAGCCCTGATGAGAAGATAAACACACAGGAGACAGTCTGGGCAAGAGGAGGAGGGAGTGAGAGAGGGAGGTGGGAAAGAGAGAGGGGATCTGAGCTTTTATTCTCCACTTTGTTTCAGCAATAAATAAGCAGCAGTGACAAGCTGAGAGAGACAAGGTGTGAAGATACAGACTGCTAAACATAGTTTTCAGCTTCCAACTATGCACTGTCAAACTAAGGTACACTAATTAATATTCTTAGAATAATTAAAATATGTGTGTTTGCAACATACAATAGGTATTCTCTACAAAGAGGTCTTTTTTTCATCTAACTATTAACCACGTCGGTCACATGGCTGAAAACTATAAAGTCTAGAGACAACCATGAGAATTATTGTGTCTGCAATCCCTCGCAGCGCTTCCTTTTTCAAACTGCCTTATGTCAGCCATGCTCCCTGACAGCTCGGTTGCACAGCAGTTTGTGAATTAGTGACAACAAAATGAATCTTTCTTTTATGTTCATGGACACAAATTGTTTAGTTTTTTCATTTCAGTGAGCACAAATTTGTAAGTAATGCATACAACCCCAATTCTGGAAAAGTTGAGACGCTGTGTAAAATGTAAATAAAAGCAGAATGCAATGATTTGCAAATCTCATAATCCCATATTTTATTCACAGTAGAGCACAAAAAATATATCAAATGTTTAAACTGAGAAAATGTACCATTTTAAGAAAAATATCAGCTCAGTTTGAATTCGATGGCAGCAACACATCTCAAAAAAGTTGGGATGTGGTTAACAAAAGGCTGGAAAAGTAATGGTAATAAAAAAACAACAGCTGGAGAAACATTTTGCAAATAATATGGCTAATTGGAAACAGGTCAATAATGTGATTGGGTATAAAAAGAGCATCTCAGAGAGGCAGAGTTTCTCTGATGTAGAAATGGGCAGAGGTTCACCAATCTGCAAAAAAAACCCTGCATCTATAAACTGTGGAACAATTTCAGAATAATGTTCTTCAATGTAAAATTGTGAAGACCTTGAATATCTCATCATCTACAGTACATAATATCATCAAAAGATTCTGACATTCTGGAGAAATCTCTGTTTGCAAGAGACATGGCACATTATCAATATTAGATACCCATTATCTTCAGGCCCTCAGGCAGCACTGCATTAAAAACAGGCATGATTCTGTCATGGAAATCACTGCATGGGGTCAGGAACACTTCCAGAAATCACTGTCTGTGAACACAGTTTACCGTGCCATCCAAAAATACCAGTTAAAATCCTATCATGAAAGGAAGAAGATGATCCAAAAATGCAGCCATCTTCTCTGGGCCAAATCTCATTTAAAATGGACTGAGACAAAGTGAAAAACAGTTCTGTGGTCAGACAAATCTAAATTTTAGATTCTTTTTGGATTCTTTGGACTAAAGGGGAGAGGGACCATTCAGCTTGTTATCAGAAATCAGTTCAAATACCTGTATTTCTGATGGTATAGGAGTGCATCAGGGCCTATGGAACTGGCAGCTTGCACACTGGAAAGGCCCTATCACTGAAACGTATATACAGGTTTTTGAGCAACATATGCTCCCACCCAGATGACGTCTGGGTGCTGAACTGGCTTGCCTGCAGTCCAGATCTTTTACCAAATGAAAACATTTGGCATATCATGAAATGAAAAACGCAACAAAGAAGACCCAGGACTGCTGAGCAGCTAGAATCCTCTATCAGAGAAGAACAGGACAACATTCCTCTCCCAAAAGTCCAGCTCCTGGTCTCCCTTTTTATTTACATTTTACACAGCCTCCCAACTTTTCTGGAATTGGATTTTTATTTTGTCAGGAGCACATATTTTTTGTAGAGAAAGTAGGAAGGTGTCAGCATGGCAGCCAGGAAAACAAACAAAAGTTTTAAAATACATGGTAGTCGTTTTATTTTAACCCAACCATGACATTTTTCTGTGTGTTGAGGATCATGAAATAAAATGAAAATTCAGGTCCAGCAACACAAATCAGTAGATTAAAGGTTGTGACTTTCTCGCAAACTGCCATAAGATCAGGTTGTCCTTGAAGCAGCAGGCAGGTAATTTCAGGCAAAAAGCTCTGACTAAGTGCTAGCTATAGACTACATGCCCAGAACCAAACACAGATACCCAAAGTTAGTTTAGCAGCTAGCTAACACTCACACAGATTCATCGGGGGCAACTCAGGGTTCAGTATCTTGCCCAAGAATACTTCATTCATTCAGTGTTCAAGTCCCTCTGTTCTAATCATTCAACCGACAGGCTCCCCTCAGCAAATCCAGGTACTTTGGAAGCTGCTCTAAAAGTAAAAACTAGTGCTGCTTAGAAGGCCTCATTAAATGTGGTTCTGTCCCTGTGTTCTATTAAAATAATGGGCAAAATGTTCACTGGACATCTGGAATGCTCTCTTTAGCCTTCTACCACCGCAACCCAACTTTGGATAGGCAGAAGAAACCAGACAGATATTAAGGTGAAGATTAAGACAGAATTGAATACATTTATCAAAATCAAAATCAGTCTTTCACTAACTTTAACCAAAGCACTTGTTACCTAAATGTAACCCTGACATTTGTGAAAATATTTAGGATATGATTCATGAGAAACTCAGATTTTAACTTGATGGACCACTGAAGACATACAATTTGAGAGTTGCATATGTTACTAAAGGCAAATTTCACTTCTAGTTGTATGAAAAACATAGAATATACAAAATACCACAAGTGAGGATCAACTTTCCAAACCCTAAAGTTACAAAGAGGAAATAAAAAGGGGAGACCTGAATTTTAAGCTGAGTAGTCATTTCTGCCCACAAATGCAGTATTGTCTGGATTAGCATTGCATTTTAGTAGCTGATCATTCTAATTTTCCCTCTTTTTAGTTATCAGTTGACAGGTAAGTGCAGCTAAATTTTAGACAGTCTTCAATATTTCCTGAGGATGGAAAGCAAGTTTAAGCACTCCCCCTTATTTTGTTTGTGGCTGTGTTTTTCCACCAAGAATCAGACACTGAAAAGTCTGGAGCACTGTTAAAAACATGTATTATATGTGATTACATTTCATTTTTAATTACAACTTGTCTGAGACTGGTACGTTTAGACATAACTAGTGAGTAAAATGAGACGAGTCTCACTCAGAACCCCAAATTACAGCTAATTTGGTGATGTGATTAAAGGCGAAACTTCCCGTAAACATCGGCCACAAGTCTGATGTGGACCCATTAATTGTTTGCAACAGCTGCTTAAAAATAGCTTATCAGTCCATATTTTCTAGAAACATGTGTAGAAAGAAAATGTAGTGGGTTTGAGTGTTTTGTTTTGAGGTTGCCTTTATACTGTGAATAAATTCTGGAAGGATATTTAGTATACTTGATCTAATTGTATCAGTGCATCAGTGCTTCACCAATCCCTAAGGATGTGGCTTTGTTTGTTCATGAAATCCTCTGTGTGTGTGTGTGTGTGTGTGTGTGTGTGTGTGTGTGTGTGTGTGTGTGTGTGTGTGTGCGCGCGCGCGTGTGCGTGCATACGTACGTGCGCATCCATGTGTGGTTTTGGTTGCTCATGCAGTGTCAGAAGTCATCAGGGTGAGGCTGAGCGGCGACCCCATGACCCCCATCAGAGATCTGAAGTGAGGCACTTAGCGGTTGTTCCCCCCCTCTTGCCTTCCTCCATGATCCACACAGACAGGCTTCTCTGATTCCACCGCTGCTGCTAATAAAGCCAGCAGGAGGCTAATTCAACTCAACAGTTGAAGGGAAGTCCTTGAGAGGGGAAGAAAAGTTAAGGGCTTGGCTGTCACTCAGCTAGTGACTCTGCCTTCTTTAAAGGACTGATATTATACTCAAAGTGAAACAGGAAATTCATTCCAACTGTGCAAATGTTAAATAGAAGCCACGGTATTGTGTCAGAGCATGATTTTTCTATTTCTGCCATGTTATTAGTTTCTGAATTCTGACAATTATATTTGAAGATTTTGATGAGGTTTTTCTTTTATTGCAGTTTACTTATTATCTTTTAGCTTTAGCATGCTAGCAGGGTTAGCTTACATGTTATCTGTGTGTAACTTCCATATTATCTGCTGTATGTGTTAACTGACCTCCTATCATATGGAGTTCATTCTGAAAGTAAGCACCAGCCCCTCCCCCATTCACTTTGACAAAGTTTTTTCAAAGGGCATGGCTACAGTGTTGACAAAAGGAGGGGAAGTATTAGTGATTAACTGAACATAAGAGATGGACATATTCTCTGGGTCTGAAAAGTGAACCAAACATGAATATATGGATAAACCTGCATTCTTTCTATTGGCCATCAGGGGGCCCAGCATTCTAACTAACAAAGTTAGAATATATAGAAGTCCATGAAAAGATTAGCCCGATGCACTCTATTTATTACCTCAGTAAACATTTTCCGGATACATTTAAGGACCCATCTGATAGTTTCCTGTCTTTTTTAATTGTGCACGGTGGTAATTTTGTAAATTATAGTCCCATTAAGAGTAAAATAAACAAAAAAGCAATGGATGTTTTGCTCTTAAAACCCAGTGGGTTTCCAGTGTCTCTTTGGTTTCTCAGTTATGCTACAGTCACACTAGGGAACAACAGTGATTTGAGACCAACCAAAATTTATTGCAACCTTGTGCAATGAACTGCTAGGATTTGGGGCAGGCTGGAGTTTCTCTCTCTCTCTCTCTCTCTCTCTCTCTCTCTCTCGATCTGGCTTTCTCTCTTTCTCTGTTTTCTCTCAGGTGGAGAGGTTGGCAGATTATCAGTGCCACTGACCATGGGTGAAGCTGCCCTTTCCCAGACTTGCTCTTGCACACCAGCAACTCATTCCAAACAGTTGAACAGATTCAACTTTTTGGGATTCTTTTACCTGGATTATTGAGCATGCATCAAGAGACCAGCAACTCATTGCTTTCACCAGTACTGTGTATTTTAGGACCGGCTGTGGTAGTGCTTCTCTGCCAGATCGTCGGCTCCACTGTGGTGGTAAATCGGTCAACGTACGTTCCTGGAGTTTTTGCCTCACTTCCTGAGAATCTTACCTGAAATCCCTTCTGGAGCCTAAGGCCCACAGCCAGACAAGTACAGCAACAGGATTTCGGTTTTGTGATTCTCTTCAGAAACAAGGACTTACCAGAAACTCACCTGCCTGCTCGCTCCCCACCGAGTGACTCTCTTCATCTCTGATCCCCAGACCACCAGCTACCCCTCTCATGACTCCGCATTTATCTTTGACAAGTAAGGACTTTAAGCTACAATCCACTGAGCAATTGCAGACTTCCTCTCATCACTGGCTTTTTGTTAACTAGCTCTCTCCCTGTTTGCAGATCCTCCCTGAGCACCTCTATTGCAGTTAGCTATTGCCTGAGTAACCACTAACCTTTTGTCAGTTGTCTAAGTCTGCTGCTTGGGTCAATCCTTTGTAAAATCATGACAAAATGTTCTGGGCAGCCAATGGACCCAGCAGACTCAGCGGCTGTTCGAGCCGCCATTTCACATCAGGGAGCTGTGTTAGGTGAATATGAAAAGGTTTTGACTCATCAGTGGGTAGAACAGATGAGTGGTATTTTACAACCAATTAATTCCAAATTGTCCTCCACTACTATTTCTGAATCTCCAGCCCAGGTTAGTGCTCCTCCCAACCCTGCAGCTCTGTCCCAACCATCCGCCCGCGATCCTGCGCCTCCCACACCAGACTCATTTAGAGAAGAGTTGGGTGACTGTAGAGGGTTTCCACTCCAGTGTTCACTATTGCTTAAATGCTCCCTGCAAGCATTCCCCAATGAATCTTCGGTCCCCGGTCTTTTTATTGCAACTTGACCGGTGCACCACTAAATGTGAGAATACTGGTGGGTGGCACGACTGCCGGAAAGAACAAACCCTCCATGCAACTACCAGCCACAATTTCTTTCGCCCAAGAGAGTCTCCCCCTTCAAGCCCTGTTATAGTCTGGTTGACAAGCAGATAATACAACAGCTTGGAATAGCAACCAAGTCCTTCAATCCGCTGATGGCAGTCACAGCTCTAAATGGGCAATATCACACCACCATCATGCATCAAACAGAACCTGTGCAACTCATTCTCTCAGGTAACCATCGCAAATATATAGTGTTTTGTTTTCCACTCTCCAAACTCTCCTATAATTCTTGGATTTCCCTGGTTTGAAAAACACAACCCACATATTAACTGGAAAAATGGACATTTTAAAAGCTGGAGCCCATACTGTCTTCAGTATATCTACCTTCACACACTTATGAACTTGAGTGACATCCCATTCTTAATCCATAGGGTTTAACATGATGTCTGCCCACTCGTTGCAGCTATAACAGCTTCAACTCTTCTGGGAAGGCTTTCCACAAGGTTTAGGAGTGTTTATGGGAATTTTTGACCATTCTTCCAGAAGCGCATTTGTGAGGTCGGACACTGATGTTGGATGAGAAGGCCTGGCTCGCAGTCTCTGCTCTAATTCATCCCAAAAGTGTTCTATCAGGTTGAGATCAGGACTCTGTGTAGGTCAGTCAAGTTCTTCCACACCAAACTCACTCATCCATGTCTTTATGGACCTTGCTTTATGCACTGGTGCACAGTCATGTTGGAACACAAAGGGGCCATCCCCAAACTGTTCCCACAAATTTGGGAGCATAAAATTGTCCAAAATGTCTTGGTATGCTGAAGCATTAAGAGTTCCTTTTACTGGAACTAAGGGGCCGCACCCAGCTCCTGAAAAACAAACCCACACCATAATCCCCCCTCCACCAAACTTTACACTTGCAGTCAGACAAGTACCGTTCTTCTGGCAACCGCCAAACCCAGACTCGTCCATCGGATTGCCAGACAGAGGAGCATCATTCATCACTCCAGAGAACACGTCTCCACTGTTCTAGAGTCCAGTGGCGGCATGCTTTACACCATTGCATCCAACGCTTTGCATTGCGCTTGGTGATGTAAGGCTTGGATGCAGCTGCTCGACCATGGAAACCCATTCCATGAAGCTCTCTACGCACAGTTCTTGAGCTTATCTGAAGGCCACGTGATGTTTGGAGGTCTGTAGCTGCTGACTCTGCAGAAAGTTAGCGACCTGCAGAGGCATCCGCTGACCCCGCTCTGTGATTTTACGTGTCTTACCACTTCATGGCTGAGTTGCTGTCGTTCCCAATTGCTTCCACTTTCTTATAATACCACAAACAGTTGACTGAAATATTAAGTAGTGAGGAAATTTCACAACTGCACTTGTTGCACACGTGGCATCCTATCATGGTACCATGCTGGAATTCACTGAGCTCCTGAGAGCGACCCATTCTTTCACAAATGTTTGTAGAAGCAGTCTGCATGACTAGGTGACTGATTTTATACACACGTGGCCATGGAAGTGACTGCAACACCTGAATTCAATGATCTGGATGAGTGAGTAAATACTTTTGGCAATATAGTGTATAAAGAAATGACTGGTGACTCAAGACTTGCACAGTACTGTATTTAAAATTGACCTATTATGTGCCTTTGATGATGACAGTATAACACAAAATCAGTTAAACTTCAGGAATATCAATCTGTCCAGTTAGGAACCACAAACCATTGTGAATCCATTTCACCTGCTTTGGTGCAAATGAAAGTGACAACAGCTGCACTGGAGAGCCAACAAGAAAACCCCTCAAAATTGGAATGGTTTTGCAGGTGGTGGCCACACACCATTGCTCTCTCCTTATCCTTTGTGATTGATTTTTCTCTCATTTTACTTTTTGATAGTGTCGTTTTCACTGTTGATAGCAGGAGACAGTACCTTCAGCCCATTCAGGTTGCACGAATCCCCAGACCCACTGTTGGACCTTATGCTGGTGCAGTGGGCCATGTTTAATATGAGCATCCACCACTTTAACAGCATAGATACGACAGAAAATAAAGGAAAGAATTATAGGTCCTCTATAAAAATGAAACATAAGCCAGCAGTTAAATTAATGACATATGACACTAAAGATAATGGAACATTTTCCATAGACTTTATTATAGTTGTTTTCTCACTAACAGGTATACACAACGCTCTAACTGTCATGGCTTTTTGTCTTAAATACTCTCCGCTCATAAAGAAAAACTGTAAAAATATTTAATTATAACTAATTAAAAGATCTCTTCAGGGACTGGACTTGGAAGGGTGTACAGGTATGAGGGGATGGAGGTGGTGGGGATTCGTCTGTGGTCGTTATCTGAGAAGCTGTGTGGATCTGGGGGACTGAAAAAGGGGGAAGGGTCACGTTACATCCAACTGGGCTTTCACCGCAAAGACGGGGTGGTGTTACCATTTAAAGAAAACCTAAAAGAATGACATGAAGCAGCAGGTCAGCATAAGATGAATGTGTGTTTACTGTTGAATATTAAACAGCCCAGCCAAGACGGTGGTACATCACCTGCACACTCTCTCCATCACATGTGTAACGAGACGGTCAGAGATGCCCGGACAGGACTCCTCTGCCAGGTTGAAGGCATTCTCCAGTTCCTCAATGGCTCCTACTCCGCCGCCACTTGCCCGCCGCTTCTCCTTCAACTGGTGGTAAAGGAAAAATCAAACAGAAACAATTTGGCATGTCGTGCAGTGGGAAACTTTAAAAAAGTGACTTTGTCCAAAGTTCAGTTTCAACCAGACTTCCTACAGTTTGCACTAAATAAAATGACACAGGTTCTGTGGGTGTGAACTTCTTACTAATACCTTAATGAGCCACAATTCACTCTTACATGTTAATGGGAAGTGATGGTGCAGATTCACATATTATGATGAACTTGGCCCTTTGTCTAAATTAATCTAAATGCTACTTTCGGCTGCTCCCTTGCCACAAGGGTCACCACAGCAGGTAGCTCCGCATGTTTGATCTGGCAGAGTTTTACCCCAAAAGGGATTTGTGTCTTCAGCTGGAATCAAACCAGTGACCTTTCACTTGCCAAGCAAATGTGTTAACTACTACACCACTGGTGCCTAAATGAATCTGAGATCATATAAAAAGCAACAGTATGGCCTACCTCTCTGAAGGTGGGTGTTACCAAAGCAGACAAGCACTGTGACTTTGGTTGCCTTTTCACAGAATCTCCTGACTGCAAAGAGGAAAAAGGGTGTAAGGAAAAAACAAAAGATTTGACCTGGTGTTACTGTCTCTCTGCTCTGTGTGCATTACCTCTGAATCTGTGTGTGTGTAGCCCTTCTGTAGTTTGTTCATAGAAGTGGGCCTGACTGTGGGGAAGGTCCACATGGGACACTGATCTACATCACCATCAGCATCCCTGAAGGAAGCCGGGACAAAAAGAGGCAGACGTTTGAAAGGAAGAGTCAAACAATGAGCTCAATTCAGGCAGAGAGTTGTCCCTGAATGTCCACAGATACATCCTGACAGTGAATATGAATAGGCGTGATGTTATTGAGACTAACATGTCCGAGTCGTCAGAGCTGGACTCCTCGCCGTGTCCCTCTGATTTCCAGCGGCGGTAGCGGTCAATCAGCTCTGTCAGATAAGCTGTCTTCTTGGTGTAACGTGTGATGAACTTGTGTTTCAGAAGCTCTTTGGCTGTTGGCCTCTGTGCAGAGAGGGAATTCAGTTCAGTTCAGTTCAAGTTCATTTATACAGCGCCAAATCACAACAATTGTCGCCTCAAGGCACTTTATACTGTAGAGAATGAAAACAGGAGAAGGATAAAAATCACACAGACTGTAGTTTTTGGAGCTGGAGTACTGTGTCTACAAACACATGCTAAAACAAGCTTCAGTGTCAAATTACTTTGAAAGGTTTTGGCGCCTTTCAAGAGTGTGATTTGGATCATGTTGGAATATTTCAGAAAATACAGAGCAAACTCTAATTCCTATTAAGGACTGGACCTACTAATACAAAATATTTTGTAAGATAAAGAATCCATGTTTTATTTCTCTCAGTGCAGCAGTTATTACCAGAGCTTGCTGATGTATGCTGGTGTTTTACTCACAAAACGGGGGTCTTTATTTAGACAAGCCTCTACAAACTCTTTAAAGGGTTTGCTGTAAGGGCCTTCCAATGTGGGTGGAGTGTTTTTGGGGATGAGGAAAAGGACTCTCATGGGGTGTAGATCAGAGTTGGGGGGTTCCCCTTTGGCCAACTCAATGGCAGTGATTCCCAGGGACCAGATATCAGCCTGAGTGGGAGAGAAAATGAGTGTGTAAAGACACAAAGAGATGTTTAAGGACTTAAAATTGATTTCCTAGTGGTTAACAACAAAACTGTATCTCCTCATGATCTCAGTGTAGACACAGCTTGCCCACAGACTTCTGCCTCACCTTAAAGTCATAGGCTGACTGCTTGATGACCTCTGGGGCCATCCAGAAAGGCGTGCCAACAAATGTGTTCCTCTTGATCTGAGTGTCTGTCAGCTGCCCCGCCACCCCAAAATCTGCCAGCTTCACATCACCCTGCTCTGACAAGAGCACATTGGCAGCTGGGAGAAACACACAGAAAACACAGACAGTTAAAATACAAGCTAAAGTATCTGGGTCTGCTTTTGGTATCTGTTACAGCAGCCTGGTTAATATAAGAAGCTAAAAATAAGATGAGGCCAGCACATCTGATTGAGTCCCATTCTGAGATAATGAGTAACAATGTTGTTACAACTTATTTAGGCCAACAGTCATTTTTGAAAAATGTTTGAGTCTGGAGTCCCCTGTCTAGTTTCACAAGCAGCTGTAGATATATGGAGATGATCAGCACAAGAACACAAATTATATGGAGAATAAATCCACAAGTAAGACACCCAAGTTTTAAACTCCTTATTTGTGTGATTGCTTAATTACAAAGTGGTACATTCTTTCATCACATGGAAAGAACAGAGCAGAAAAAGCTCCACACACACAGGAATATGTAAAAGTGTATAGAATTAACACACGGAGCATGTTGTGAGATTTCGAGCTCACAGGTGGTGTTAAAAATGTACACAGCTTGTTAGCATATTTCAGTGTGTGCACTTCTTCTGTGCAGCATCCGGTGAAGGCTGGCTGTGTAGCAGCTCTCTTATCACAGCATTTAGTTGTTGACATAAAATCTTGAATCACAGCATTGAGTCTTGCTACTCACAAGAGCATACGCTATAAAAACAGCTCTGAATTATACCCGAGTTTGTACCAGGGCAGAGCTTAAAAATTGTATTAGCTGACAGCTATGAGATTCTTAGTGTAAAGCAGTGCTTCTCAAATAGTGGGGCGCGATGTCGGGGGGGGGGGCGTGTGACCCCAGGGAACATGCTTTTTTTGCCGTACTAGAATAAAGTGTAATTGCACATCCACTACAGTAGGTGGCAGGGTTTTGTGCACCGAGCATGTTCACACACACAGCACAG
>VUQS01077037.1:2859-17796 GCA_015108495.1 Heterochromis multidens
GATCTGCATGGAGGAATGGGCCAAAATACCAGCAACAGTGTGTGAAAACCTTGTGAAGACTTACAGAAAACATTTGACCTCTGTCATTGCCAACAAAGGGTATATAACAAAGTATTGAGATGAACTTTTGTTATTGACCAAATACTTATTTTCCACCATAATTTGCAAATAAATTCTTTAAAAATCAGACAATGTGATTTTCAGGATTTTTTTTTCTCATTTTGTCTCTCATAGTTGAGGTATACCTATGATGAAAATTACAGGCCTCTCTCATCTTTTTAAGTGGGAGAACTTGCACAATTGGTGGCTGACTAAATACTTTTTTGCCCCACTGTATATTAGCAACATATTATGGCAGGAAATCTGTTCAAACCTATAAAACAGTTTCTTTCCTAAAGACGTATATATCTTTCTGCCTAATATGTACATAAAGGTTGTTCCTGGCAATTACATTATTAGTTGATTCAACGAGAGAGAAAAAAATCAGACTAGTAAACTTATCTTAAAGCAAAAATTCTCAAAGCTGAGCACAGTCTAATGAATGAGGTTAAATAGCATAACTGATAGCATGAAATCTGAAAAAAAAAAAGAAAAGCTGTTAACATCAGATGGAAATATTGAGGATGTGAGAATATGATACCATAAGTCTGATCTTAAAATATTATGTCAATTTTTAGCAAAAAATACTTTTTAAGCCAGTTGGTTCACAGTCATATAGACACAACATAAACACCAAAGCCCAAAAAGCTGAATCTGTTCATCTGGACGTGGCGTTTTTTTAGTGGGAGAAACGTTTCGTCACCTCTGGTGACTTCTTCAGTCTCAGCTGACTGCAGGCTTCCCCAACCTTATAAACAGTATGTTTGCATAATGACTGAAACCAGCACCACTGACTAACAATGGGCCATTTGGTCAGTTCCTTGATCAATAGTATGCAAATTGTCATGACCACTGATCAATGGCCATGAGTACCATTCACAGAGATTGGGGAATGGCTGCAATCACAGCATTGTAAGATGGTGACAGATGTACCCTTTCATTTTTCGAAAGTGTTTATTTTCATTTCACTTAGGCCTAACTATGCTGTAATTTTAGTCAGAGGTGTAGTGCTGGCGGAACACAGGAGCAACATCCCACCTCTTTTTTTTTTTCATGACAGGATATAAAATATTTAATATACTGTTCATATCTATACATTCACAGTATAGTTTTGGTATATTTTAGCCAGGCCAAAAATCCCCCCATAATAAGTGTCTACAACCAATTTTGAAACTACAGATGTATTTAAATGTCTAAATAGCGAATCTGACATAAATAAATGAATGATTAATCAATAATTAATGACTCAGAGTAGGGAGAGTGTATTATTTTAGGTTTTGCAATATTCATTTTTGGCTTTAAAACTGCATCCGTATTCAAGAAGAGATTGCAACCTGACGCACATCTTCAAGTTGTGGGTGACTTGGTAGCCTGACTCATCCGCAGTCTCACATGGAGTCACTCAGCGAGAGAAGACGAAATAGGTTGCAGCATTGGTATATCACCAGCAGAGGGAGCGGGAAAATGCTGAAAGTGTAGCCGCTAATCTGCTAAACAGAATCACGTTTCCGTGTTTAGCGCTCTGAGAAAACAAGAAGACTACGGCTTTGAATCTATATTAGTTACATTTTGCATCTCATCTCTCAGAAGTCAGGATGGCCGAGCGGTCTAAGGCGCTGCGTTCAGGTCGCAGTCTCCCCTGGAGGCGTGGGTTCGAATCCCACTTCTGACAATATTATTTTACGACAGGTCATCTCGAAAGTATTTATTGCCTCATATTATAGGCAGAAAACTCATTCCATATATGCACAAACGGTGTTCACTGCACCTCAGCAGACTACAACATGTAATAATAATAATACATAAGATAAGATAAATATCCTTCAAAACATGAAAATCTTAAATTAATATCCATTCATTGTGGATTTATTGTGCTTTTGATTCATTCATTCATCATATCATCAATGAGAAAATTATTTCTGATGTTTTTATGTACTAGTGGGACAAACTTTAATCTTTGAAGCTAAAGCCTTTACACACAACACAGCAGATCACAGAGGTAAAGAAAGAAAGAAAGCAAAGAAAAAGCAAGAGAAGTGTTTAAAAGTCAACAAGTTACAATTTTTACAGCACACAGAAATCCTCCTTCACTGACAGTTTGGACTAGTAGATTTTTGGTGTTAAACATTTGCAGCATCCATCACAGCATATGTGTCATTTATTAAACTCAGTCATGCAGCAGTGTGTCAGCCCTTCTTATCAATCCACAGGTGAAGAACAAATATGGGTGAGCACCACACCTAGAGGGCACCACTGACTTGACTTAGTGTGTGTATGCGACCCTGTGTGTGTTCTTTTTTTTCTCCCTCCTCCCGGAGTTCAAACACATTAATGATCGCACCACCATAGGTAAGCAGCCTGCAAAAGCATATGGGAGGTGCAAGGGGAGTAAAAGAGAGTGCCCAAAGCAGATGGTGAGAAGATGACGAAACACTCAATATGTGTGTGGGTGTGTGAGAGGGAAAGAGAGAAGGCAAGGTGTAGAGAGACTCACACCACCACCACCATTAGACACCTGTCAGTGCAGGTGGAGACACTGACAGCTGATACCTGAACCTCGAGGTCTAACTGGAGGGCTCCTCTTTAACTCTTTGGAGTCTTTTCTTTTCTTTTTGATTTATTATTATTTTTTTAAGCCGTCAAGGCTTTGAACAGTTCTGTTTTGTTTTTTTTTTCATATTTTTATTTTTAAGTTACCTGAACTATTTGAAGACTCAGATTTGGTGCCTCCAGCTAATGTAGGGATTTGGGTGTTTTCTTTTACTGAGAACTCTTAAGGAGTTTGTTATTGTTGCACCTGCTTCTGTGAGAACTCGGTCATGGCAGACTTCCCGTCCAAGGTTACCACAGAGACCGGCGCCCCTCACTCCCAGAACTCCCAGGGGGGGAACAGCCTCCGAGGGTTGGCTACCAGTGTAACCTTCAGGGTGGACATGTCATTTATCCGAAGCATCCCGGCCATCCTCATGATGGCCGAAATTGTATGTAACCAACTAAATGCTTACTCTTCTGTCTTTCCCCGACTCTGCTCTATTTAGTGGGACAAACTTCTGCTCTGTTAGTTTCTGTTCTGAGACCTCTAGCAACTTAAAGCAACAGTGCATCGGTCCATCTTTGTACTTCTGTCCGTGTGGTCAGAAAGTCAAAAAGTCTTAGTCCTGGGATGCAAATTTCCCACTGAAGACATAAAACGGGATCACAAATGCACATTTTAGTGCTTTTTAAGGCAGCTGGATGGTGCATGTGGGTTTGACTCAACACAAAGAAGAAAGGAATGTGTCAACAAGTGCAGCACTGTAGGTAATCTAGGATAACTTTGCTAAATCTACACCTTGCTTCTGCAGCCTATATATTCATCATATGAGTTAAAGGGAAACCGCACAATGTGATAAACTCTTCCTGTCAGCATACCAGCAGCCACAAATAAAGACATTTGTATGTCTGCGCCCTTAATCAGATGACACAGAATTTGAATGTATGTCAGTGAGCTTCAGTTTGCGCATGATAAATCTCACTGGGTCAACAATTAAAAAGAAAAAAAAAAAAGAAGACTGGCACTGCATTCTGTTTTACAGTGCAGGATAGTTACACACTCAGTCAATTCAGGAACTGGCACAGAGCCGGGGGCTGAAAATGAAATGAATAAGGATTTGTGTTCATCTACTTTTTTTTTTTTTTGTATAACAGTTGGCAGCAGCAGGGTAGGGCAGGAGTGATAAGAAAGCAGTACTGAGCCTCAGTCCAATCTGTTTCCCTCCTTTCAGATATGTATTTGCTCTAGACTGTGTCCACTCAGAGGACACGTGGCTGGCTAGATTACTGGGAGGTGAGGGAGATCATTGTCCCCTCCTGTCACACTGCACTGATCATCCCATTATTGCACCGAAACTGCAGGAACAGCAGCTCACTCTTCAGTCACTCATCGCTGTTAATGTTCAGTCTATATACGACCAGACTGTTAAACATTTGTCACCTGTCCATGCTTTATTAGGTGCAGCTTTTGCTGACTTTTCATGGTGTTGTAGTAGTAGGTCGGGTCAAATTCAGCACTGAAGAGTAATAAAGCTTTACTTTATTCATTAACTCAGGCAAATCACTTAATGGAGCCTTTTTAACATTTAAATTGCCAATGATAGGCACAGGTGACACCTTTTCAGTTTGTTAGTCTGTGTTAGTGTATCTTCTAAACAGGCTTTCCTCACTAGTGGTTTCAGTGTGAATAATTCATTAGCACTAAACTAACTGACTAAATATTTCTGCCCTGATGTAAGGCACCTCTACAGGAGTTCAGGGCAACGACAGGATCATTACATGTTCAGTGTGAGTTGACTTTTTGCTGTAGTGGGATTTATGGTCTTTAGTGTTTAAATGGTCATGCTGTCCAAAGGTTAATAAGAAGTGCACATTGCCTCACAGTACATGACCTATTAAGATAAACAATTGTGGCTCAGGGCTTGTTGCCTTAGCTGTTCTTGTGTTTGTTTCTTAAGTCTGTAATTACCTTTTGGCAACTCGGTTAATAAATCAACAAGGCATTGCCATACTATCAAATTATAAAGCATATACTGTAAGGTGAATATATGCTTCAAGCTTGTATGGAGTTGTGTTTGAGGCCGGTATGGGTCTAACACTCTGCTTTGGTTTCCACCATCTTTAACAGATGCCTGTGTAGCAGGCTTCAGACTGCTCTGAATGCTTGGTTTCCTACAGTTTTCTTTTCTACTCTTGGATCTGTATTATGTCATTGAGGGTGGATATCCCTAAAATGGTCATCTCAGGCACACAGGCGTGAGCACACAGCCCCACCCACTTACCATTCAAACCTTTGGTTCACGAGGGGCAGCCAGCTAGAGGAAAGCTAGAGAAGCTAACACAGCTTGTTTCAGACAGCAGATGAACTGAGGGGCTTCACCAAGCCTCAGCAAAAGATAATTAAGGATTATTTTAAATCGTGCAAAGCAAAGAGTTTGACAACAAAAACAGGGAGCTGAAAATAAGTACGATTGGTCAGCTTTGAAGTACAGTACCTTCCCAGCACTTCCTACCAGAGGCCATGTACAATGTGTGCACAATACAACACTCTTGAAAAAGAACAAACCTTCAGTGGTTTAAAAAAAAAATAAAGCCTCAAGGACAGTTTTTAAAAAGTCTTCACTTATTTAAATTAACTTAATTTCAGCCAAGGTCTTTTCAGCAATAAGTGACATTTGCGTCTCACCTGTTGAGTCACCTGGATTAGCTTTTTCATGCGGAGCAACCCCAGGGCATTTTTCAGTTACCCTTGATAAATAAATTACACCACCATTTTCATACCATAATATAAAAGAAAAAACTTTCCATCAACCTAGTAATGAGCTTTCTTCCCAGGCACTATTCATTTGCACAATAAAAAAAAAAAAAGAAAAAAGTGTGCTTCAGTTTTTTTGGGTTTTTTTTTTAGAAAATGTTCCTGCCAGCCGGTAACAACAAAACCAGCAAAGACAGGAACATAATTTGCTTGTGCAACAAAAAGTCTTTGTTTAACTGCACTCGAAGCTCTTTGGATCTCGATCAGGGCTGTTGTGACACATAGACCGAGACGTTCTCTGGAATACCCATCATATGTGATATCTAAATGCTTAGTATCACCTTGTTGATTCTGTCCATGTGTGGTGGCATCATTTTCCATCTACGCATCTCTCAACAGCCTCAAAAAAGAGCAAATTAGGAACGTTAAGTCTCAGCAATATTTTTCCACACATTTTTAAAAACAAGCATCTTTTTTTTGTTTTGTTTTTAAATCGACATTGCTGCATGCGTTCTCCTGCCCCTTAGTGTTTGATTAGTAGAACACAAATAGTCTCCTGTTTCAGGCCTTCAGGTCCTTATGCAATATTAATATATAATATGCCCCGCATACTCCATTCTAAAATGCATTTGCATAATGCATAAACTCTGGATCCTGTGGTAGATTGCATAGTTTAACTTAATAGATGTTTGAACTTTGGCTGTTAAAAGATATATTTAGTGCTCCTGATGATGCAGATTTGTCATCTAATTAGACCTGCTTCCTTTAGCTTGAGACTGTTTTGCTTTTTTAAAAAAAAAAAAAAAAATCAAAGGTGGTTGACCAACAGTTCATTCAAATTCCTTATTGATTTTGCTCAGCTTTGGCAGTTCACATGGCAGCGTGACAACACTGATCCAACAGATCATAGTGGGATTTCACTGTTTTAGTCAGGAAGTTAAAATTATTTACTGTTCCTTCAGTTCAGAAAAGAAACCCTTGTTAAGATAGGTGCTTTGTAAAGGTCAACTTTTGAGAGCTTGCTGTGTATGCGTGTGTGTAAAAAGTGCAACCTGATCTCTGCATACATAATGGACTGTCCTTTCAGGTCCTTTCTCATGAGAAAGACATGCATAGAAGAAAAGAGATGTGCCTTGTGTGGTTTTTATCTGGATGATATTCTTGTGTTAAAGAGTCTTGTTATGGTCTAAATTTCAGATCTCAAACAAAGAGGAGCCTTAAACAAGGTGTTTTAATTCCTCTCTCTTAAAGAGGAGTCAGACTGACTTTTATGATCCCCTGATTTTTATTCTGTTAAAAGCTGGCAAGATTTGTGATGCTGTTAACAGAAAACTTTTCACGTAAAGGTGAGAACACTCTATCCACCTAAAAGTGTCAGTCTCAGTCAGATCCACCATTATCTCCTGATGTTTGACTGCAAAAACAAAAACAAAACAAAACAAGATGGCTTGAAGATTCAAAACTGGAGTCCACAGACCAAGTGGTGATGTCATGGTCACTATATCTATTTTTTTATATACAGCTTATGTTCCAGAACTTGGTGTAATGCCCCCAGGAGCCCAATAAATTGATGATAGGGTTTAATGTATATAATAATGTTCACTAAGTACAACCTTATTAGTTTTTTTTTTTTTTTTTTTTTGGTACAGAAATATGACTTTTTCTTTTTTTTACACCTGACTATTAAAATGCATTACCTCTGTGTGATAATGAGGAATAATTACAACAGCCACTTATAATGTAAACGTGGGTACATATTATTAAGATTTACTCAAAAATATTTGCAACTCTCCTTTAAAAGCTGGATACAGTTGCTGGAGGTCAAGGGGATTACGTTGCTGCTTGTATTGTCCAACTTACACAACAGTTTCATAGTATGGATTCAGCGTGACTGTGGCTCAGGAGTTAGAGTGGGTCATCTAGCAGTTGGAAGGCCGATGGTTTGCTCCCTGGCTTCTGCATGTCAAAGTGTCCTTGTGCAAGATACTGAATCCTGAGATGCATCTGTGTGGGACAAGGCGCTACAGTATAGAAAGAAGCACTTGTATGAATGTGTGTGTGATTGGGTGGATGAGGCTTGTCATTAAAAGCGCTCCTTCATTTCATTTCACTCTAATTGGTTCATCTTTGTCTTTAGTTTTTAGGGCTGCTTCACTGGGCGCTGATAGCCAGCACCCCCGTCACAGTGGTTTCAGCATATGGCTGGGTATTGTTTGTCGCCATCACTCTGTGGATCCTCACCACCATCCTCTTCTTCATGATCCTGTTCAGTGCCACACAAAGACTGCCTGCTGTCCCATGGCCCCTGACGGTATGTAAGGGACGGGGGGAAAAAGAAGAAAAATGGGGAGAAAAATAGACTCGATCAGAAATGACTGTTTATTCCAGGTTATGAAGAGAATGATCTTCGATTTTGCATGATCTTTGATGACATTTGGTCATCAGATTTGAGAAATGGTGATTAAACAAAACTGGATTTAGACTGTAAATGTGTACTGTCAAAGAGCAAGAAATATCCGTGGTCACGTAAAAAAACGCTGATGAAATAGTGAGAGTGAGAAGGCTGGGGAAGTAGCTCAAAGATACAAACAGAAAAACAAAAAGATGAGGATGCTACAGAAAGGCGGACAAATTATTATTAGTAGTAGTATTATTAGTAATTGTGTACTGATGCAATGTGGTTTCTCCATTTCTGCTAGGTGATGGCATATAATGGTGCAGCCACAGTCCTCTATTTCACTGCTTTCGTGACCAACGCAGCATATGTGGCTCCCTACAACATATTCACTTTCTATGGACATTTGGCAGCTGCTGCAGTAAGATGCCTGACATTTGCCTATCAGACTCACACTATCTCACAAACTAGCTCAATATGCAGCAAACATAGAACACCCTCTGATAATGCACTCACCAGACACTTGATTAGGTATGCCTTGCTGGTACTGGGTTAGAAAACATTTTTACCATCAGAACTGCTTTAATTCTTCGAGGCATTGATTCAGCAAGGTGCTTGAAACATTCCTCAGATTTTGGTCCATAATAACATGAAAGCATTACACAGTTACCACGGATTTGTCGGCTGCACACCCATGATGTAAATTTCCCATTCCACCACATGCTAAAGGTGCTCCACTGGATTGAGATCTGGTGACTGTGGAGGCCATTTGAGTGCAGTGAATTCACTCTCATGTTCAAGAAGCCAGTTTGCAATGTGACATGGTACATTATCCTGCTGGAAGCAGCCATCAGAAGATGGGTACACACAGTTACTGTTGCCTTCCTACCAGCTTAAAGCAGTCTTGTCATTTTCCTCTGACCTCTGGCATCAACATAGCATTTTTTCCCAGAGAACTGCCTCTCACAGGATATTTTCTCTTTTTCGGAGCATTCTCTCTAAACCCTAGAGATGGTTGTGAGGGAAAATCCCAGTAGATCAGCAGTTTCTAAAATACTCAGACCAGCCTGTCTGGCACCAGCAATCGTGTCACATTCAAAGTCACCTTTCTTCCCCCTTCTGCCGAACTTCAGCAGGTCATCTTGGCCATGCCTACAAGCCTAAATGCATTGAGTTGTTTTCATGTGATGGACTGATTAGATATTCGCAATAATGAACAGTTGAACAGGTGTACCTAATAAAGTGGTAGGTGAGTGCATGACTGCAAGGGTAATCTTGGTCAGAAGAAACATGGGTGCGTTTCTCATGGCACACTTGCCTATCAGGCTGTGGCAAGTACACAAACACACACACACACACACACACGGGTTGACATAGAGAGAAAAAGGGACAATAAAGATCACCAGGGTGTTTTACAGTTCCTTCTGTAGGTCAAAGTCCATTCTGGTTTACAGCTAGAACAGAAGCCTTTAGCATATGATTTTAGACATACACACACACACGGCTCTTGTACCACTTGGTATCACACACTCTTATCAGTAACACTTTACTGCCTGAGGCACTCCTGTCGAGATTATAGAGATAATTGCCCATTAGCTCACTGCCAAAGCTGTTAAACCACAAGTTCCTGGGCTCGGTATAGATGTTAATTCATAAAAATGTAAATGTATCTGTGATTTATGATAGCTGTTGAACATTTCAGATTTTTGCCCTGCTTCCTGAAGTCATTTCAGTGGTTTAACTGTGTCTTTTCACTCTCTCCAGTTCTTTGGTGCTGTGGTGACTGTGGCGTACGGTGCCAGTGCTTTCTTCTCCTATTTGGACTGGAAGGGAGATGGAGGAAACGCTGCCACCAACACAGTGCCGACTTAAGACTGTGGAGCCTGTGGTGCTACTCCCAGAAACGTAGTTCATTGTTGAAACACTGATGATGATTGACTCTTTAAACCCAAATCCTGACTTAAGGCAAACCCCAATATTAACAATAACATGAAACCTATCCCACTGTGTACATGAAGTAATAATGTTTTACATTCCAAAGACAATAAAATTTGATTAAAAGAAGGGAAATATAAGCACAGGGCACACATGCTATACGTGCTAACTTAGGGGAAGAATATATGATGTGTTCTTGGTTAGTCTCAGATCACCATGAAGTGTAAAAAAATATGCTATCTTAAAAAGGAGGAACACAAGGTTGGATTTATTCCAGTTTTGACACCAAAGTATTGGATGCTAAGCAGTTCTCATACGGACTGTCTATTGGATTATGCGTAGGGTTCGTTATCCATCAGTGAGGAAATGAAATCACTGAAAGTTTGCTTTATATTTTGTGTTTACTGGGCTTTACAGAGCCTTTTCTGCTTCTATACATTTTAGCAATAAAACTAAATTTTCCTTTCATTGCTAGAATTCAATTACCTATAGAGACCAAAGCATTGGTAAGAAAATTAAAAACAGCAAAAAAAGTTTTAATCACGAAGCTGACGCACCGACACTTTTGGATATTTCTGAATGACTCATTTCATGATTCAAATATTGTTCCACAGGGACGCAATATCTTATTATATATTTTGGGGTTTTTTTTTCATGATTGAACTGAAAGTCTGCTCATCTCCTGCTGTACTGTATGTGCCTTTATGAAACATGCTGTGTCTTTTTGTACCAAGAATTTGAACATTGGTGAAATCCTGTGGTGAGTGCTAGAGCTCAACTACGCACTTCAAATAAACCGAGTGATATCAAATGAAGCGTTATTTTTCATGTTTATTTGAAAATATCTTTTTTTTTTTTTTTTTAACTGTAACAACAATAACATTTCACCAGTGAAATAAATACACTTGTAGAAGAAAACTTACATGTTAAAACAAGTAACATTTAAACAATTTGTACCAAAAACTAGTTGCAGACCCACAAACATTCACACACACACACACACACATACACAATCACTTTACATTAAAACTTACTTTTGACAAGCTGAAAACTCAATGACTTTATAAACTGTCTAAATAATTTACATTTTCATAAAACATATATTAGTTGTAATAAACCATTTTCTTATGAAAAAATACCAGGCAGAGAGAAAACATTCAATCATGTCTAACGTTTCCTCTCCTTACAAGGGACATTTGTTGAGGTCTTTCACAGCAGAGTGACAGCGGCAGAATTACTCTAGTTGCTATTCTTCAAAAAGGCAGTTCCAGTAAATGCTAAATATTAACAGAACTACTGCACATGTGAGTACAAGAATGATTGTAAAGTCAGAGTTAGACCTCCCTCACATATCAATTACACTTTAAGAAGTATAAACTTTTCCAGTAGACATATGCAGTCGAGTGGTTGTGAACAGAAAGTCGGCAAAACCTTCCAACTTTATGACAAATAGGGAGGTTCTTCTATTGCTCCCACCACATAAAACACAGATTTATACACATTTGCCATTAGGGGCCTTTTGTATACAGACAGATTTATGTGGAGTGACTCTGAATTTAACACTTTTGTCAAGGCCCTTGAACACACTTTTACAGTTGTGTTTCAGCATTTGGAGGAAGAGGCCATTCACGTTTTTGATTGTTTTTGTGTCCACGTCACTGAGATTCAGCTGAGTCGGCATATTTGGAGCCTCCATGGTTTAGAGATGTGACCACCAGTCCCTGACTCAGGTCCAGACCTCGACCCTCCTTTGCCTAGAAACACACAGATTCATGCTTCCACTATTAATGTATAACACCTAACACACACATGCACACAGTATGTAGAGGATTCAAAACTAAATTACATAGAGACATGTGCTAAAGCGGCTTTGTTATGAATAACAAGCACAATGGAGGGCCAAAAGTGCCAAGAACAAAAATAAAGTATTTATCAATTAATCTACATGCAAAAAATATACACATTTTTTTTAAATTAATTGAAATAAATGTGGATATTAATAATTGCACAGAATGTAAAAAAAAAAAAAAGTTTTAATTTGAATTTGTTTTTATTTACTTTTGCATCAACTGTGATTTGCTTTCACATTAAGACATTCAAATGAAATGGCTGCCTCCTGAAGTGATGGATTTAAAGATCAGCTCTGGATTCAACTCACAGCTCTGTACTGCAGAAACATCTCCTTGAAAGCCATGAAGTCGGTGAACGTCAGCAACATGTCAAAGATGTCACCTGATACTTCCTCTTTATGCTGCCTGCAGAGGAAGGAGGTATACTTGTCACATTTTCAGTGCACTTGTGTGCCACCTTGTGGTCTATTGCAAAATAATACTTCTTATGAGCAACAGGTGCATAACACAACTGACACATAAGCCACCTGGTTGCTTTCAATTAAGGTTCCATTTTCTGTCACCAGTTGTGTTACAGTGGCTGACGTGACATCTTACATGAGTAACTCTTTGAATGTGTTCATGTTGAAACCGGGAATCCTCTCCGCCAGCTGCTGTTCCAGGTATTTCTCCAGCAGGTCAATCTACATAACAGGCAAGATTTTGCCCTGAGTCAAGATATGTTTGTAAAGATAAAAGATCTCCGTATGAGTGTGAGAGTTACATCTGTCCACAGTGGGATGGCCAAACTTACATATTCACTAAAGATGGGCGTGTAGCTGAGCTTGTTCTCATCAGAGTCGTCAAACTCGCGGTAGTGTTTTTCCATGAAAATCTGCTGAAGCTGCTGGAAGTCGTCCTCTAAAAGAAAAGTAACGGACATGTAGAAAAGAGCATATCTTCACCATTAACTGGCTGCATATGGAAAATTTCTATATCCGTAGGCAGGTGTTTTTCTATGTTCTTAGCCATCCAGGTCATGGTAGTCTTGAGAGCTTAAAAAAAAAAAAGAAAAAGAGAGAAGGAAATTGGACCTCTTTAGGTTTGTGAAGACGTTTCACCTCTCATCCAAGAAGAAGCTTCTTCAGTTCTAGAACAACTGGTGGAGAGTCCCAGGTAAGAAACCCCTAGTGGGGGTGGTCCTGAGGGTTGTGGACCAACTATTGATCGTGTGAGTCATCACATGAGTCAAGGTGTGAAAAAAGGTGTGGGTCTTTACCATCACTGGGGGTTAAGGGTAAAACCACTGTGAGACCTTGAACCTCCCCATTATGTGACCTGTTGAGGTCACCTGAGGCAAGGTGTGAGTGGGGGTTGAAGCACCTGAGAAGGGTGCACTGTAGGTGGCTGATACCTGGTGTCCTAAGCCACCACCTCTGTTCAATGATGGTCATTCACAGTGGACACAGGTGGCCTCTTTTACTCCTCTTTCAAACAATCTGTCTTCTCAGTCCAAAATCTGAAAACTGGCATCCTCGAAAGAGTGACCTTTGTCCTTTAAGTGCAGGTGTACAGCTGAGTCTTGTCCGATCGTCACGTCTTCACAAACCTAAAGAAGTCCAGTCGCCTTCTTTTTGTCCCAAGCTCTCAAGACGAAGATTTCTATGCTATTCACTTTTACAAGTACAAAGAATTGCAATTTAACTTAATGTTTTCATTTGTCTTTAACAAACAGTGTAACTGAGACGGCATCACTGAGATTTTTGGGGGGGTTTTTTCTTAAAAAAAACAATGTATTCCAAAGGCAGGGTTTCACTAAACCTACCCATGATGATGTCCTCTATGCAGCCGATAACTGCATCGAAGGCCGTGTCTGCAGCTGAAGAACTGGAGGGAGAAAAACGAAAGAAACCAGCGTAAACTGTATGAGATCTGGAACACAGCTCCTGCTCTGTGGTACATTTTACATGCCACAGATTAGAGAAAATCCATAACAACGTTAAACTTGTGCACCCAAGTCCTGTTTATTAATTACTGTTGTCTAAAGTCATTACATCTGTATACTGTACAATCATTCCACCCTGGAGGAAGAAGAGTTCAAAGAAATCCTTAAAAAGCCCCCAAAATTACCACGACACTCACGCCCGTGATGAGTGCCTGTTAACTTCTGACCACAGCTGTAAACGGTCTGTGTTTGTAACTCAAAGCACTTTGTGTCAGAAAGTGAAACAACAAAACAACAAAAACGATGTTAGAAAAACAGTGGAGGAGAAAAAAAAAACAAAAAAAAAAACACGACCTCAGGTTGCTGCAACAACCCACCAGGAAACAGCGAAGTGCTCTTCGTCCATATCGACCACATCTATGTTCTCGGCACAGCTCCGGATATCTGAAAATAAAGGCAGGAAACACGTCCAGTTGGATTAAACTGTCAGGTAAACAAACGTCACATTAACGTTGAAACGTTTTGTGTTTGTGTTTTTGTTTTGTTTTGTTTTTTGTTAGTTTTGGTCACTCGTGAACAACAACGTTAGTTCGCTGACGCAGCTTAAGCAAAGACCCTGCTAACGTTAGCCGAACACGTTCAACGCCATTTTTCCAAAGTTAAAGAGTTCATTTCCACACACGTCTCAGGCTGAATTCACTGATATTTAATGTGTTTAACTCGCTTACTCCGCTCCCTGATGTCCATGACGGTTAAACAACTCGTTAATCGGTGGAAGGCAAATAGCGGACTCAATGCTGTTGCCAAGGAAACGTCTGAATTTTGTACGTCTTTGCGTCCGATCCGGTAAAACAACATCCGCGTAAATTGGTTCCCACCTGTGAACCTATAAATGAGAGGGCATGAATTCTTTTTAAGATATTAGGGCCATTCTAGATACTAGACAAGATACATATAAAAAAAAGAAAGATATGTAGTAGTAATAATATTATACATGAAACTGATCGTGAATGTTACAAATTACATTTATTTGTTCACTGAATCATTTGTCATGATGAAGATTCATGTTTGTTCCTTTAGGCCTGTTACTTTTAATGCAGTATCTATGTAGGTTTATTAGACTGTTTTCACTAAGATCACCCCTGTGTTTCAATAGTGCACAGGGAGCCAGAGGAAGGTGATGGGGGATTTAAAGTTGCAGAAAGGAAAGTTAACACAAATATTGTCTAAGATTCATCTGAAGCACTGAACATTTGAGATGATATTCTGTTGTTTTTGTTGTATTTTTCTTCTTTGTTTTTCTTGGGTTTGTTTAGTTATGGAGTTTTTTGTTTTTTTTTTTTGAACATCACTTTACGCCACAAGAAAAGAGTGAATGTCTTGTCCGTGATTATGTGTCGCCCACACCATTTATTTTAAAGCGTTGTTTGAAGTTTCTTATATTTTT
>VUQS01077039.1:6930-18232 GCA_015108495.1 Heterochromis multidens
CAGAAAGGTGTCAGAACACACAGTGCATCGCGGTTTGTTGCGTTAAGGCTGCATAGCCGCAGACCAGTCAGGGTGCCCATGCTGACCCCTGTTCACCACTGAATGTGCCAACAATGGGCACGTGAGCATCAGAACTGGACCACAGAGTAATGGAAGAAGGTGGCCTGATCTGATGAATCACGTTTTCTTTTACATCACGTGGATGGCTGGGTGTGTGTGTGTCACTTACCTGGGGAACACCTGGCACCAGGATGCACTATGGGAAGAAGGCAAGCCAGTGGAGGCAGTGTGATGCTTTGGGCAATGTTCTGCTGGGAAACCTTGGGCCCTGCCATCCCTTGTGGATGTTACTTTATAACGTACCACCTACCTAAGCATTGTTGCAGACCATGTACACCCTTTCATGGAAATGGTATTCCCTGATGGCTGTGGCCTCGTTCAGCAGGATAATGCACCCTGCCACAAAGCAAAAATAGTTTAGGAATGGTTTGAGGAGCACAACAACGGGTTTGGGGTGTTGGCTTGGTTTTACTCAGATCTCAATCCAATCGAGCATCTGTGGGATGTGCTGGACAAGCAAGTCTGATCCATGGAGGTCCCACCTCGAAACTTCCAGGACATAAAGGATCTGCTGTTAACATCTTGGTGCCAGATACCACAGCACATTATCAGGGGTCTAGTGGAGTCCATTCCTCGATGGGTCAGGGCTGTTTTGGCAGCAAACGGGGGACCAACACAATATTAGGCAGTTGGTCATAATGTTATGCCTGACTGGTGTATTTCATAGTCATACTCAGCATTACATGATTACATTTTTCTTATATACTTACTTACTGTTACCGTAGTAACACAAATAAATGGATGGATGGAGAAATATTGTCAGAGCAAACAGGAAGAAAGTCATTGAGCATATATTAGCATATGGGCAAAAGTAAAGCCTGTTTCACAGTATGGAACGGTGCAGTCCCACATGTCAAATACTTCAGGTAAGCACACACATGTAATGCACACATAGTGTGTCTAAATAAACCCACTAGCCAATTCATTAGGTACACCTTGGTAGTACTGGGTTGGACCCCATTTTGGCTTCAGAACTGCCTTAATTCTTTGTGGCATGTTATCCTGCTGGAATCAGCCATCAGAAGATGGGAACACTGTGGTCATAAAGGGATGGAACAACATGGTCAGCAACAATACTCAGGTAGGCTGTGGCATTTAAACAATGCTCAGTTGTTCATAAGTGACTCAAAGTGTGACAAGAAAAAAATCCCCTACACCATTACACAATCAGCAGGCTGAACTGCTGATACAAAGGAGGATGGATCCATGTTTTCATGTTGTTTACACCAAATCAGACGCAGCCATCAGACCAGGTTATGAGACCAGGCAATATTTATCCAATCTTGTTTTGTCCAATTTTGGTGAGCACATACAAATTGTAGCCTCAGTTTCCTGTTCTTAGCTAACAGGAGTGGCACTCAGTGTGGTCTTCTGATGCTGTAGCCCATCTGCTTTCAAAGTTCAACTGCATTATTTTGGTTATAGCGAGTGGTTATTTGAATTACTGTTGTCCTCCTGTCACCTCAAAGCGGTCTGGCTACTCTCATCTGACATCGACAAGGCATTTTCACCTAGAGAACTGCCCCTCAGAATATTTTCTATTTTACGGACCATTCTCTGTAAACTCTAGAGATGGTTGTGTGGGAAAATCCCAGCAGATCAGCAGTTTCTGAAACACTCAGACCAGCCTGTCTGGCACCAACAACCAAGCCACGTTAAAAATCATTTAAATCACCTTTCTTCCCCATTTTGATGCTCAGTTTGAATGTCATCTTGACCATATCTAAAGGCCTAAATGCACTGAGTTGCTTAGTGCTGAGTTGGCTGATTAGATATTTGCATTACTGAGCAGTGGAGAAGGTGTACCTAACAAAGTGGCTGATGAGTGTATATAACCTGCATGTGCTAATGTGGCACTAAATGAGGAATTTAAACTGTGTTTTCACATTACTTTCACATATAAGTTGCTCTAAAATAGGTAGAGCTATAGAGCACTTGGGACGTGATGCAGAAAAAGAACATTTGAATCATTTGAGTTCCTGCTGAACTTTCTTGTTCTGCATAATATACTGCAGTGACTCTCTGACATTTTTCTCCTGCACTGATCTCTTCACCCGCTGCTCCATTTGAGAACAAGTAGTAAAATGCCTTGTGTTGCCCTTTCTTCACCCCTCCATTTTCATGCCCTCTTCTCTCTGTCCTCTGTCCTTTTTCTTCTTATCACCTCGCCTTTCATCTATGACAGGACACAGGAGAACTGCTTCCAGGTCCTGATCTGTATCTCTTGAACACTCTCCCTCGCCATGCTCCCTCTTTTCCTCCCCTCCTTCCCTGCCCTCATAATTCTCCCTCCCACCCTCTTTCCTTCCTATCTGTGCTCTGGTCTGTCCTCTGCGGCTCTTCGTCCATGTCAGAACAGAACACACCCTGATACCCATCTCTGCTCTCTGAAGAATACACAACGTGAGACGCCCAGAAAAGGATATTCAATCTCTCTCTCTTTCTCCCTTTTTTTTTCTCTCTACGCCTCTTCTTGTGATGTAAGTCAAAGTGCGTATATGTCTTCTATGTGATTGCAGTCTCTTGTCCCCCGTGGGGAAGAAAATGTATAAACCCCACATTATTGGAACAGAAGAGGCTTTCTGAGAGACAGGGACAGATAAGACGTCATAATGAACACACACACATGCACATTAAAAGTACATGTGTGAATGTGTCTCCATGCTTACACAACACAGGTCAATTCATATGCTGGAAAATATTACATACAATATGATATGAGCTAATATGCAAAAAGATACGTACACTGAAAGGGAGGTTTGGATGACTCCAATAAGAAAAAAAACAATGTCAAGCTTTACCAAAGAAATTTTGTAAGGTCAAGAAATGATGTTGTCTGCGCTTGAGGCTGTGGTTATGCGTGATTGTTTCCCTTCTCAACCTTCACTATGTTTTGCTTTCATGTTGGTCTTTGCACGACTCTCGCACAAACACAAATCATACACACAAACAGGTGCCCTGGATGTTGTGGTCCTGTGCTTTGCATCACTGGCTAGTTGCCAGGGTGACACCAGCAACGCAGGACTTGGAAACAAACAGCCCATAATATAATTGGAAACTGTACAACATGACAACACGGCATGACCTGTCCTGTTACCCTGGAGACCTCCAGCTCATCATACTCAAATGTACATGCCTCCCCTCTAAAAGGATGAAGGTTTTAATTGGAGGCTGAGATGCTGCAGTAAGTAACAATAAAATAAATCATAACTAGTACCAATTCTGGCTTTAATTGAAAAAAATGATGCTTTCATTCTACAAAAAAAAAGTATTCTAACGGCAACCTTTGCTGATTAAAACCTAATTATTTAAAAAACCGAATTAAAGAGCGGGAATTCCTGTCTGCCAAATTTATCACAAGAAACACTGACTTGGAAGCGTGAATTAGAAAATCCACATTTTAAAAAAAAAAAGGTTTAGACAGAGAAATGTCTCCTGGTGACTGTGTCCTAGATTAACACCAAAGCATGACAGCAAGAGTGTTGAGTGACTGAGAGAGTATGTATGTGTGTGCGTGGGTGCCGAGGTCTATGTAAGAGTGGTACACTGAAAACTTCAAGGCGCTGCAGCCCTAGCTAGTTCACACTTGCTGAGGGTTTAATCTCCAGGCCTAATAAGGATCAATGTAAATGCAGAATGATACTGTTCTTTCCAATGACAGGACCTGCCACAGAGCTGAGAGGATCACCCGACTCTCCTCCCACTCAAACCCACATGCAGACTTCTCCACAGTTCTCCACACAGCTGCGTGTGTATGCACTGTAAATGTGTGTGCACGTGTGAAGTCGGCCGATACAGATGAAATCTGAGATTACTTATACAACAGCAAACACATTAAGATTCTCAACATCCTTCATATCAGATTCTCTTTATCAATGTCGTGTTTTTATACACCTACACAAGAAGCAGAAGGGAAGCCGACACTGCATGCTAATGCAGACCAAAAAACAATACTAATATCAGATTAAATCTCTGCGGTGAAAGGTAGGCAGATATCTGCAGCAATATTAAGACCACACAATATAAGCTGTAGACAGATTGTATCACACTGTAAATATGACAGATATTTATTATAGTCTCATGTACAAGTAGAGTTCAACATGCACTCCCAGAAGTAAGTACTTCAAGTTGTGGAACTTCCCTATGCAATCCTTCACAGAGTGGTGACCTCTCCCCAGCCTTCGTTCTAGAAGACTTTTCATACATCTTCCCCCTCCCCTCACCCCTAACCGGTCATGGCAGATGGCTGCCCCTCCCTGACCCTAGTTCTGCCGGAGGTTTCTTCCTGTTAAAAGGTAGTTTTTCCTTCCCACTGTCACCAAGTGTTTTCTCATAAGGGGTCATCTGATTGTTGGGGTTTTCTCTCTATTATTGTAGGGTCTTTACCTTACAATATAAAGCACCTTGAGGCAACTGTTGTTGTGATTTGGTGCTATATAAATTAAACTGAACTGAACTGAACTGAGCATTTGCTGTAGGTATTAAAGGTACTGCGCTGCAGTGGTTTGAATCATATCTATCTAATAGACTCTAATTTGTTCATGTAAATGGGGAGTCTTCTTGACACATAAAGGTTAATTATGGAGTTCCACAGGGTTCTGTGCTGGGACCAATTCTATTTACATTATACATGCTTCCCTTAGGCAGTAAAGATATAAAGACCTGGATGACCTCTAATTTCCTGCTTTTAAACTCACATAAAACTGAGGTTATTGTACTTGGCCCTAAAAATCTTAGAAACATGGTGTCTAACCAGATACTTACTCTGGATGGCATTATCTTGGCCTTCTGTAACACTGTGAGAAATCTTGGAGTCATTTTTGACCAGGATATGTCCTTCAATGTGTATATTAAGCAAATATGTAGGACTGCTTTCTTGCATTTGTACAATATCTCTAAAATTAGAAACATCCTGTCTCAGAGTGATGCTGAAAAACTAGTTCATGCATTTATTACTTCTAGGCTGGACTATTGTAGTCTGCATGAAAGTAGGGCTGCAATGATTCATCGATTAACTCGATTATGAAAAATCACCGATGCAAATTCCTTGCTTCGATGCTTTGTTTTATCCACACGACCATATACTGCTCAGCAGTCACCGTGTTTCACATGGAGGATTGGTACGGATGCACAGTGTGACGTTTCACGCATGTATAATCATGTGAGCCAATAGAATCACGGTAACGTCACTGCGTTTACGACTGTCCCACCAATCACCAATTGTAAGGTGGGAAATGCACGTGACGCAGAATGAATGACGCCGTCGTCCAATCAAATCTCGTTAACATGACAGAAAATGGCGATTTTTGACAGGAAACTGCTCTTGAGGAATTGTGGGAGATGGAGTGATTCATGAAATGCGGTTTTATCGCGGTGGATTTTACTTTTAGAAGCATGACAGCAAAGGTAAGACAGAATTCATGATAATGTTTTTCAAACGTGAAGAGTAATTTTGGTCTTCTTTTGCTGCTTGTTCAGTGAATTTTGGTCGGAGCGTGACGAAACTTTGTTGGAAACAGTTTTGGAATCTGTGAGATGTGTGCCTTCAGCAGGGGGTTTGCTTGTCCGTGCACATGCCTTCGGGTGAACAGGGGATTCTTTTTACAGAATTTGTTTAACTGCTCTTTTAATTGTTTGTTCTTTTAGCTGTGTTTGGTGGTCGTAGAAATGGTTTTTGTGAGTTTTTAGCTGGGATTCTGACGTTTCTGTGGATACAACACATGTCTATATTTACATAACAGACCTGGCGTCATGTCCCGTGAAACCGGATGTTCCCCCTCCTACCCCGGTACTGGGGGCGTTGGGGTTTAACAGGTTAAGACAAAAGAATTTCTTATCCGATTACTCGATTAATTGATGGACTAATCGATAGAATAATCGATTACCAAAATAATCGATAGCTGCAGCTCAACATGAAAGAAACTTATTCTGCTAGTACCCTTGCGATGTTGTGGCCAGGCAGATGTTTACGTAAACGACGACCCATCATCTGCTGGCAAAATTGACATCACTCTGACTCAAGCAGACTTTCATGTACACACAGCTGCAAACGTACAAGCCTGGCATAAGTAATAATGTTGATGTACCTTTGTAATTGAACAACCAGAGTAACCCTGAAAGCTGATAAACTTTAAGTTACCTCGCTTCATCGTTTAATGCGATAAAAAGCTGTCCACAGCTTTAGTCAATGTACAGTACTATTGTAAACCCAAAACTGCCAGCTTGTTTCATCATACATTTGGACTACACTGGTGCAAAGTCATTTAAAAGTTTTAAAAATCTCCTCATCTGCAGCCAAGTATAAACAGGTGTTAACTTTACATCAGCTACTTTGTAAATGTGCTTTCAGCCTGACTGTGTCCCAATCCATTAAGCTGAGCATCACTTCAGCTTAACTGCCCTCAGAAGGACCTGGCCTCAATAATGAATGCAGCCATACAAGCCTCTATTACTCAAAATTAATAATAAATGAAAACCCTGCTGGGCTATCCCCTTCTCACTATTCTTTTCTTCTTCCCATCTCTGCCTGTTAACAGTGATGGGCTATACCATCTGGCACAGAAGAGAGGCTGGAGGCTGAAGCCGAAGGGGGGGTGAAGTTCGCAGTAAGTGTTTTGTTAGCCCCCAAAAGTAAACTGCACAACTTTGTTAGTAAAGGGACGAAACATCTGAAAACTATTTTGAAACCAGATGCTACGGTGACCTTTACATTCTATCAGTGGTAGACAATGTTCATTTCCCTCTCAGAAATGAGTGCATGCAGGAAATTAAATTTAGGCATGTAGCTATTTGGAGACTGTGGGCGTATTAACTGCCTGTGGATGAATGTGTGTCTAAAATGCACTAACTATTGAGAAGGTCAGCCATCACATTTTATCAGCTTTACTTGTGCTGCTGCCCATTGCTGTGAGAGAATCCCTGTGCTACAATGATGCTATCAAACAGCTCGTGCTCACTGTTACTGAGCCGCCTTCAACATATGTGATAACTGTAACTGTTCATCTTTGTTCCAGTACCATACTGTGTTTGGGCAGATGCTCTATGAGCCTGTCAAGTCAACAAGTAGTTCCTTAAGAAAAGTAACATAGTATGTTTTTCCTTTAGAAGAGAAGTTGTTTAAGCTCTGGAATCAAAGTTTACAAGGTTTGGAGTAGGGAAATGAAGCCTCACTTTAAAGGTAAGAAGAAAGGCAGAAATAAACAACTGTAATAATGAATCTTGATCATCAGTCCATCAATCCATATCGGGGAAGAAAAGAAGCACCTGAGCAATAGAGGCCCAGTTGAGAGTGAGATAAAGAGTTGCCTGAAGAATATGAAGAAGACAGAGAGTAGAGTAAAGGCCTGAACACTGGGCTTCTGTTAGAGATGAGTGTGATTAACAGCAGCTGAAAAAAGGCTGTCTGCTCAGGGCCCTGACATCACTCACTCTACTTCTAACACACACACACACACACACACACACACACACACACACACACACACACACACACACACAACCACTGAAGCAGTCACTCAAGCAGCACTCTGGGAAATGAAGCAGCCAATTCTCAGAACAGGGTGACCTTATCCCACCATGCACTGCTCTCCAGAGTGAGAATCTATGCTGGTAGTGGCTTTGATGACAACAATGTCAGCAGTTGATGGTGCAACTGCGGTTGTTATTTTGACTCCATAAAAGCAAATTTATATGAGCTCACTTTGGTAATTAATCTGGTATTAATCTGTATTGTGTATGTAACATTTGTGTTAAAGACAGAAATCAAAGAGAGGTCCAGGTGTGCGAAAGCAGCTTATCTCCATTAAACAGATATCTTTTTGGAATACAAAATCATACCCTACCATGTGTGTGTGTGCTGATGTGAGGAAGCAGCAAGAGGAAAGTGAGGCAGAGGCTAACTGGACAGTCAGAAATGTCAGTACCCTCTACAGCCATGACCCTGACAGCTGCAAAGAAGATACAAGCAGACATCTAATAATGTAAATGCCAAGGGTTCCCTGGCCTTTGCAGCCTTAGGATGTGCTGTCTGTTACCACTGTGTTCACACAAGGGATTACATAGAGTTTTTTTTTTTTAAAGGCATGCTAAAGATAGTAAATATGCCTCACACAAATATCCCACTGATATTTTCTTTATGTGCCACATTTTTCCATACTGCACCTGTCGACAAGCAACTATATCTCTTTACAACTTCCTCGCTGTTGTTTGCCATTTCCAGTTTCTCCCTACTGCTCCATCCAACTGCTCTAATGGATAACGGAAGACAAATTACAGCCCAGAGGCCAATGTGGGTGTGTGTGTGTTCAAGTGTATTTGTACAGCTGGAGTATTGTGAATGTATTCATGCTTGTGCGAGCATGAAGAAAAATGTATGATGTGTAAGTGTTAGAATGGGGCGCTAGTGTGTGAGTGACTTTACCAGTTAGAACATGTGTAAGTCGAGGTGACGATTTGACAAAAGCCCTTCTGGGCTTTGTGAGCATGTGTGTGTGAGTGTATATGGCTGTGTGTGAGCACGTGTGAAACGGCAGACAGCTGTGGTACATGTGAGACTGGGTGGCAAAGGAAGCTGCTCTCCAATAGCATGCTGTGGTGCATCCTGCTTACTCTCCTCCTCTGCTCTGCTTTCCTAATTTAATTTACATACATAGGAGTTTAATTTATATACATAGGAGTTCATTGGGAGTGACTAGAATGGACAGAATTAGAAATGAGTACATCAGAGGGACAGCTAATGTTGAGCAGTTTGGAGACAAAGTTAAGAGAGGCAAGGCTGAGATGGTTTGGACATGTGCAGAGGAGTAATAGAGGATATACTGGACAACGGATGTTGAATATGGAGCTGCCTGGCAGGAGGAAAAGAGGAAGACCACGAGAAGATTCATGGATGCAGTGAAGGAGGACATGCAGAGGGTTTGTGTGACAGAGGAGGATGCTACGGATAGGGTGAGAGGAGGCAGATAATCCACTATGGCAACCCCTAAAGGGAACACCAAGAAGAAGAAGTAGAAGAAAGAGGAAAAACAAGGAGAAGAAGAAGACGAAGACACAGGACCCATTATTTGAAGCTATTCTTATTTAAGATTGTTATTTTTGATTGATACACTTTAAGATTTTGCAGACACTTTATGGTCAGTTTAACTTCAGGACAAGAGTTTGGATTGCTATACGGCCCCAAGCTCCTCCATCAGCTGAGTACACAGGCTTGAGGAGAAAATGGGAAAACAAAGACAAAGAGAAAAAGACTGTGTATATACTGCGTGTGTGTGCACGTCTTTGTGTCTGTGTGCGCTTTACATGTTTGTGAAGGGGTGTCCTGTGGAGAACTCCAGACACAACAAGCTTTTCCCTGCAGGACTCTGTCTTAGTGTGACAGTCTGATTAACATCGCACTCACACAGTCTCACACAGATGCACATACATATCATACATCCCTGAGCCACATCTCGAGGGAACAGGTGCAACACTACACACACATACACACACATACACACATATATGCACAGAGCCACACAGCAAATCATTCAAGCTTATCTCCCACCTGTTTTAGCATTTTTAGATATGTGCCCATGTGTGCATGCAACAGCATATCAGTATCAAGCAGCACAAAGGAAAGCACCAATTCTCAAGTGTATGTTTTCAAAGAGATACACAGCACAAACGCACAAAGTACTGTCGATGCAGACTACGCAATAATTAGCTGTTTATTTTTCGGACCTTGATAAAAGTAAAAAATGTAAAAATTATTCCTTTTGCCTCAATCCTATGTATGCCACCATCAAAGCCTTGCTGGCATTTAGGCAAATCTCTCACGTTAAGCCCCAAAAAAGTGGGTCATGGCATCCCTCCCCTCCCCCCTCCTCTCTCGGACAGCCCCCTTCTCCCTCTACGTAGCTCACAGACTTGCGACAGAGATAGAGCTTGACATTTCCCTCCAAATGATGAAGAAGGAGAAAGCAGGAGGAAAAAAATTGCAGGGATTAAGCAGAAACGGGCAGAGAGAGTTAGAGATCTGAGAAGAGGAAAAAAACATGGATCAATACACGAGGTCTAATAAAGGGAGGATTTATTGGCACCTAGCAATAATGTGAGGTGATGTCAATACAGCTCAGGAATTGTCTTTAAAAAGGAAAGGGCTGTGAGTAGAAGCAAACGGAGCGCATGCTGCCTTCAGTACCAAGGAGAGCTCCTAGTGTCAGCTCATACAAACAGCACTGGGACAGCTCTTTCAAGCCCAAGAGTGCTTTCAGCCACTTTCAAGGCAATACTATTCTATTATTCCATGCAGCTGTCAACCTCTTGCCTAAAGACCTGTTAAATTCATATTGCTATGATTTTCAACCGCCAGCAGAGAAGGAAAAACTAATTTAGCCCCAGGCCAGGATTGCTTAGAACAGGCAGCTGAGTGGAAACAGTCACACAAACAGACACATTCATTAAGGAAACAGGAAAAACAAAGTGTCCCAAGTCAGTTGTTGGTTTTGGTTTCACTTCACATTTAACATTTCTCTATAACATTCTCTCCAATGCAATATTAGTATATGAAATTCAATTAATATTACAAGTTGAATAATCTACCAAAGGATATCTACAGATATTCTTTAAAAACAGAAGAAAACATATTCACAAAAGGAAAAAAAACAAACCAAAGGAAAACACACACACACACAGTCAGAAAATACGCTGCTTTCAGCAAAAAGTCCTGAAGCTACTGTCAGCATAAGATGAATCAGTAGGGTTCATCTTAGAGTCTCTGTGGACACAAAAACACACACACACGGGCGCTCACAGACACACACAGGAGGATACCAAACGTTTAAATCATTCAATACCTCCTTAAGAACTGTCTGAACATGGGCTTTCTACACTGACAGAAAGAAAACTCAGGATCTCACCTGCATACACACACCAAGTTGTGTTTTTTCGTCACTTTAGGGGACATTACACTGGCATTCATTATCAGGAGAAATTTCTCAAAACTTGCCCCTATCTTCCTAAGCTTAGCCTTTACCCTAGCCTTGACCCGTCTTTGTGCTAAAATTTTCCAAAAAGATTTCTACCTCTGTCTTCTCCATCACCTCTCCTCCTCATCACGTATCAGGCCTGACAGGATTGGCAAAATGCCCCTCGTTCCACAATCATTTACCCTCCTCCTCCATTCTTGGCCTTCCTCTCTCTTCCT
>VUQS01077039.1:18261-28459 GCA_015108495.1 Heterochromis multidens
AAGGCCCCCCTCCCCCCCCCCCCCCCCCCCCGTCATCTCATTAAGCTTGACTTATCTCACAGTGCAAAGCGGAAATTAAATCCTGAGCCCTGAACCCCCTTTGTTGCCTCTGCCCCTTTTCTATTATTCAACCCCCTTCCCTACCCATGTAACCAAGTCAGTGAAGGTAAATTATGCTTATTTTTTGTGTGTAGCATTGTTGCTGTGTTTGTTACTAATTAGCAATCATAATGCATAGCTGCTTTCTGATGGTTCTGCAAGCTGATGTAGTTTGAAATACACAGCTAATCAGAAGTGCTTATCACTGTGGAAATACAGCCGACTCAGGGTTTTCCCCTGATGTCACATCCTTACAGGAACGCACACCTGGAGTGCAAAAGGGCTTTTTTCAGCTGTTTCTGACAGGTTTATTCGCCACTGATTTTGTTCAGAGCTGCTAGTCAAGTGTAGGGTAGGTTATGTCCCATAATGTACGCACACCTTTCTTTTTCTGCACTCCAACCACGTTGTCAGTGGTGGGTTATTTTAAACTGACATTTTATATCAGTTTTGATTAGATTTATATCACCTCATTATGCATGGACTTAATCCAAAAATAACTGCCATTTCACTATTAGAACTGCCTCGTCACAAGAACCCTAACAAAACTGACTCTGAAACTAAAAACCAGGTAGGTAGCTAGCTAATGTTAGCTAAATAGAAGACATTCTGGTTTTGACTGAAGAATTTCTTGTCCTTCTCCTCCAAAACAGCAGCATTATGATCAGAACATACCTATAAAAGTCCTTAATTTTGCGAGATTTTATCCTGGCAATAGTGTAATGGGAGGGATTCTCCATGAGATATGCATCAACATTGCCAAAGTGAAGCTCAGGTAGGACCCGTTTTTGGTGACTGCAATGCGTTCACTGTTCATATACCTTTGAATCTTATCTTCATCTTTCATTCATGACTTGAAACAAATGAAAACTTGAAACAAACTGGAAAAGCCTGTGCTGCAGCTTGTTGGCTTGTTGAAGCAGTGTTTTTCTCTCCAGGTTACTGCACCACTCACATAACTGAAAACTATGAACAACCTGCAACTTACTGGTAATTTTGACAAAAGCGGTCTTCATTTTTCCCTTCTTTTTTTTTCTAATAAACCCTTCTCATATTTTGTCATACAGTGTCTCCAATAACTTCTCTTCCCTGTGGGTCTTCCAGCTCTCCAAAACCTCTCCTGCTTTGAACTCAGAGGTAAGTAAAAGTTAATGTATACGATAGAAGAGTAATCAGGGTATTCTTAAGCAGTAAGACCATGCTGCACAGGGAATCATGGCAGATTAAGGAACTGTATTTGGCAGCATTAACATGAAATCGTTCCATAAGCTCTGCTAATTCAACTTCACTGGAAGAGAGGGGAGGTTCACCCCTCAAACAACAGCCGCACAGTCTCTGATAATAACTTAATGTAGACACACATACTTTCTTGTGCAGAAAAACCCCACACGCTCCTGCAAACTAACAAAAAGCCACAAATGAAGGCCCAGCTCCATTCTATATCCTCCAGCTCATTCATATCTGACAAGCTTAAGGTGTAGTTAAGCATTTAGTCTCGCCTTGTTCTGGCACTCTGCTCAGCAGTGACGCATACTGCAGAATGTTGCTGATTCGTCAGCAGCCAGTAAGATTAGCCATGCAGATTGTTGCATTGTGGGTATCCTCACAGCAGAAAAGTATGGCTCACTCACTAAGACCGCAGTGTTTAGGTTTTATTCTGCAACAATGAATGGATAACCAACAAGAACGAAACAGAAAATGACAGAAATGGAGAGTGTGACCTGAATCTCTCACCCATTCATTGGTAGTCATAGATCACACCACAATAAATGGAAAACATTTGCAATGGGAGAGATACATGGCGTCAGTGCCCACACCATGTGTCTAATCTTTTGTGCGACTCCAGGCTGAATCAAATTTAGCATCCAAAGCAAGAGACATTCAGCCAAAAATGTGCGGAGAAAACAGAGCATACAGAGAATACACTCCACCAGCAAGCACATATTCATATTCATTAGACATTTGGGGAATTAACCTGACAAAAGATAGATGAGAAGATCAATTCCTGTGTGCCCTGTGTCCATCTTGAGTTTCTGGAGCCACAAGTGGCATGTGAGAACCAGAAGAGCAGTGACTTCTCAGTCAAGGTCTGTTTAATATCACTATTGTCTGTTTTCCTCTAAATCATCATGCGATACTGATGAGGACTACAATGTAAGAACTGAGACCATAAACTCATCAGGAAGTTGTTTACTAAGGCAATAAATTAAGTCATTTTCTTATAGGCTTCAATAGTGGCCATTAGAATCCAGGCTTAAGGCATTTAAACTCCACTTTATAGACCCAGAGGCTACATTATTCTTTTATATAAAGTCTACCATAAATGCCATGTGTAATAACTGTGTTTACAGACATAATCTTCTTTTAGCAAGTGATCATGTTAGTGTCAGGAGGTGCTGTCTGAAGCTAAAACAGTATGTTTAAGTTTCATTTCAAATGTCAAAGGGTCATTGCTTTGCGAAAAAAACAAACTGCTGTATCAATTAAGCATATTTAACTGACCTCTACAAACTGTGGCTTTCCATTTAACGAGCGGGCAAAAAAAAAAACACAATCCATGCACCCCATCAGAATAAACATGCTCACAGCTCGTCCTGAGATCAAACAGCCTGCCGAGCTCTAGGAGGCAAAGAAGCAGAGAAGAGAAACACCTGGCCTGCACTGCACAAGGAACACCCACTGTGGACCACACAGCACCCAGCAGACACACAGTGACACACAACCACGTGTACAAATTATTACATTCAAAGATACATAGAGATACAATATTTACTCTTCATCTAACAAAATAGACGCACTGTACTGCAGATGAATGTGCACACAAGCAAAACACACAGACACATTATCATGACATCTTTACTGGCGACACAGTGAACAAACAAAGACAAACAAACAGCAGATTCACATAATGGCTGCCACAAAAATACCAGACCATACAGTAGCTCTCGCTTTCTCTCTCTAGGGAAAGTCGAAATAGACAGAGTGAGGGATTTAGAGAGATGGAGTGAAAGAGAGTGTGTGGGTGAGTACCAACACTCAACAGAAAGCAGAAAAAGAAAAAAAAAACATCAGAACATGTCTGAGTGGATTATAACTATACCACGTCACAGGGGAATGGAGTGGGAGGACGGAAGGAGGGAAAGAAGGAAGGAAGGAAAAAGCAGGGGGAAAGATGGGAAGTAGGAAGAAATGGATGGGTAGGAGAGGCTGCCATACCTTTCAAACTTATAACACTTTCGAATAAGTACCTGCACATGGAAACATGAAGTGCACAAACACACACTGATAAAGACTCCAACAACTCATTCTGTCACTCTGTGTCTGACAACAGCCCCTCCCTACACACAAACATACACACACACACACACACACACACACACACACACACAGACACATAGTACTGTGGAGCAATACTAATCTTCCTCTCTGAGATATATCCTATCCTCTCTCCACCCCAGCTCCCCTCTCTATTTCACCAATGGCCCCCATTTTAAAAATCTGCCTCTGTAGAGGGTGCCTTCAAAGCCCAGTAATCTGTCTGGGGAGGCAGCAATGAGTGAGAAGAGGGAGAATAGCTCTGGATTAGATCCCCTCTCTTTTCTCCCAAAATAACACCCCCTTCCTTTCTCATTTTCTCTCTTTGCCTCAGCTCCGGCCCTACATTTTCTACAGGACATAATGCGACTCTTTCCGCTTGAAGTAATTTCCGAACCCTACTGAAAGTGTTTAGCTTAAACATACCTAATATTTACATAGCAGTTAAGATGTATGCTTGTATTTTCAGTGACTAAAAACAAAAAGATAACAAAAATCCAACTATTCCACAGTTAACAAATTCAGTCTATGCGTAATATTTTCTTTTATCTTATGATAATATAGTTATTCTAATATGCAGCACCAGTGGCAATTATTATTATTATGAAATGGATTCCAAGATATAAGTGGTTCAATGCTGACCTTTAAGGTTTTGAGGGCCAACTGAATCAAAAAAATTCCCAGCAATCTGAGTCCCATTTTCTTTCTTCTTAGATGAGGCAGAAAGAGGATGATTAGTCCACCCGCTCTCTGATGGACCTCATACAAGATAGAACAGCAAAACTGGCCAGTGCATTCCATCTTTTCAAGAATCTTCCAAATTATTGATTTGGTCACTTGAAAAGTTTTTGCTCTCTCTCTGATAGATTTTTTTAGTCCAACGTCTCTTTGGGCCTCATATTCAGAGTTCCAGTGAACAGCTACCAAATGCAAGTTGAACATTTCAAATCAACTCCAGATTTTTTACCTACTTAGTTTTTAATGAAATAATGAGGAAACGGGCCTCACCTGGCCATGAAATAGCTTGTCAGTCACTTGTCCAATTACCTTTAGGCCTCTGACAATGAGGAACTAATTATAAAAATGGCTCTAACTCCTGAACACTTTTGTTAAACCCCTTAAAATAAAGCTAAAAGTCTGCACTGATCTAAAATTTTCTGTGGTGGTGTACAGAGACAAAAATACAACAACTGTGTCATTGTCCAAATACTTTTGGACCTAACTGTATATATTAATTATGCTACTCTACCCTGCTAGACCTCACTGAATGAAAGAAGGCTAAGCCCCTCTAAATAAGATCAGAGTGATCAAGAAATGTCTAAGTCTCAGAAACAAGCATCTTAAATAGCCCATTGCAGGCAGTCACAGGAGAGGTATTATGGATGAGAGGTGTAGCTTAAAAGATTACACTTGGAAGCTCTTTAAATTAGTTTCCTTATTGTGATCATGGGACTAAAGGCGGTCCACAAACATAGAATTAGTGCTCAAAAAAAAGTTCAACCCCATGGGGAATTGCGAAAGTACTGCAAATATCTGAACCAGTCACTGCCAAATCTGGAGCTGCTGTGGGGAAAAAAAAGGAGTACAAATGAGATTAAAGCATGATGTGTGGTCAGGAGAGATATTTTCCTTAAGAACTCAACAGGCAGAGAAGAAGGTGGATGAAGTGGGGAGAGGCTGAGGGATAGGGCAGCAGGAGGTGAAAGTAGGATTGAGGAGGAATTCCAGCGACACTCTGCAGTCATTTTCTGAACAACTGTGCAACAAACGTTTTACATCCACTGGCATGAAAAGATTTTGTTCTGATAATTTAAAAGTACTAAATAGCTGATGGAATTAAATGGTAAAAATATGATTGATACTAATCTGAAGTTTACTGAATCAACCAGTATCAACATCAAAGTGCAAGTGCAGGGCTGAGAGCAAAGGCAACTGGTTCAAACCTGTAGGCATTTAAATATTGTAGGTGTATCACAGAGACATAGATACCTGCTAATTAGTGCTACGTAACCTACAAATGAACAAGTAGATTTTCACTCATCTAAACAATATCACAGACTTCTTGGGCAGTCTCATAGAACAATTAACCACATAGCAAGCCACATTATTGGTCATATAACTGCGTTAAAATGCTCCAAACGATGCCAGTAGCATAAACACAGTTGTGGTGTGGCCTGGGAGGTAGCTACTGGCTACCTCCACCTATCACTCCTAGTAGCCAAGCATCTAACTTTAAATCTCAATAAAGTTTAAAAAAGTGAGTTGTTTTAAAAAATAAATAAATAAATAAAACATCCCTCATCCAGCTATCATGGAGGAGTAAATAAGCCATAAAGACAAAACTGATTTTTGTTCCAGGCTGTATGGTGCTGCAGTGGTTAGAGCTGTTGCATCACAACTGGCTTCAACTTGCACTTAACTGCTTGTCTTTAACCAAATAATTAGAGATGCACCAATTCACTGCTGATACTGAGTCAGATTACTGGATTAGGTATCTGTGACAATGACCACTACGCCAAGAAGCTATTTTCAAACATAATTTTGATTTCACACCAAACTAACTATCACTACCAGTGACACTTTTAATAATAAGTAATATTAATTTTACTTCGCCTGCCTCTCAGTTCTCCTCTGTTCTGCCTCATCAGTGCAGGTAGGGGTAGACACATGCACACAGTGAAAGAGGGAGCAGAGCAGAAGCAAGAAAAGAGTGTGGCCGCAAACGGCAAAGAAACTGTACAAACAGAGACTATCACACTGAGCTGAAAAAAAAAAATGCACACACGTTAGGCAACAGAAATCGTGTTGCCCTGTTGTTACGTATAAAAATAACAATCAGTAAATTTAGAAATATGAATTTGTTGCAATTTTCTTTAGAAAGTAAAGAAATCAATGTTTAAGTCAAGCTTGATATTGCCTCAGACACAAGGGAAAGATTCAAAGTGTCACAGGAATACAGCTTATTAATATAAAACTGGTTTCAAATCAGTACCAAAGCCATGGCATCTGTATTGGTACTGGGACTGAAAAAAAGTGAAGTGTTGCATCCCTGTTAATAATCACTCCATTTCTGTGGCATAAATATTTGCTTTAAACCCTTCACATTTTACAGAAACTTCCTCCTCTGGAGCAGCAGTACTGCAATAATGCCACAAGCATGTAGTAATAGAGTATTTGATGACAACATTTACACGCAGCATGTAATCCAGTTTTAACTTCCGAAGTCGTTCTCTCTGACTCTCTGTGCTCCTTCTCCTTGTTTTCCTCTTCCTTGTACTCTTTGCCTTTGTTCCTGCACCTTTATTCTTGTCCTTTTTGTCCACAATCTCTCTCTTTTTCTCTCCTCCTCCTGTATACCCACTGTGGATTAAGGTGTCGTAATGTACTGTGCTAGAGGCTTCATTTTAAACACATCCTTGGATAAATCCTACCGCATCGTAGGGACCATGACGGGAGCTGAGTAGCTTAAATCTCTAGGGACACAAACCCGAACGATCAACAAGCCTAGGCATACCCCTACCTGTAAAGATACACATGAGGATGCAAGGAAAGTACAGAAATGAAATGAGTGCGTAGCATCAGGGAAGAAACTAACAGCCTGGGGAGAAATAAGTGGAAAGGTTGTTAAGAAATGTCTGTGATCATTGGCACAGGCATGGTATCAAAACTTCTTCTAAGTATCAGCACTTTATGTCTGTAACTATAGCTGTTGTTATGGAAAAACCTGGGATAAACATATAGATGTGTGAAAAAAATGACTTTCAGATAATAAAAACTAGGAAAGGAAAGAGAAGGTCTGTTTAGAGGACAATAACGTCTACACAATAACATTACTTGATCTTTGGGGAGGTTTTAATTTGGATGTAGCTCTCAAGTGAAACCCTTTGCTGTGTGTTTTGCATATACAATCAGGAGGACCTCTGCACATGTCAATATATTCTGCCTAATTGAATTGAGTAGGATAAGAAATGCTCCCTCTCGCCATCAATCTCCTATCTCTTCCATCCTCCCAAATAATATGCACACACACACACACACACACATACAGTGCCCTCCAGACCTGTCATTCTAAGGTAATTACCTGGCCTCACTAACTGACAAGGTTACAGCAGCTAGACCTCGGGCATTGGGAGTCGTTAACCCTATATTACCCTCTCACACCCTCTCCATCCCTCCCCCATACACACACACACACACACACACACACACACACACACACACACACACACACACAGTCCCACTTAAGACAGCATTCCACAGCCTCCACATATAAACACACAACTCCTCTGTTACCTTACATTCCAGCGACACAGCAACCACACTGCATTTCATCCTAAAGTTGACAAAGCAACAAAAAACAGCAGAGCAATCGTATTTTCCTTTCTTTGATTGTTTCTTCCGTCTCTTCTTCCACACGGCTTCCTCTTGCTCTTGCTCTCTCTCTTTTTCCCTCTGACTATCTCTCTCTCCCAAAATGTGCTTCTTTCCTTCCTCTCTTTCTCCGTCAGTCTGGCCTTCCCTCCCCCATTCCTTCTTTCCTGTCTTGGCACGTCAAACTATCATTGAGAAATAGTTGTGTGTACATGGCTGATTTGTACCAGCAGAAAAAATACCCCACCACCCAGCTGAGCATCTAGCTGAAGCTGGAAAGGGTGTGTTGCAGTACACTGATCTTTACAACATGTGCACAGACCCAAAGAAAAGGAGAAGGCTCTATATTTGAGTCATTCATCATAATAATGCTTATTACTTCATCTGCAGTAATATGTTAAACTGTATATTATTTTGTTTTTTAAGTGACAAGCTGTAGTGTTCAATGGCTAAAATATGAATTTCTGAGTAAACACTGGGTTCAAGAACTCTCTTATATTTGACATGTAATAAGTTTAATTAAATAGCTGTGCTTATCAACAGTTAAGTAAGAATCCTAAAAGCAGGAAGCTTAACAAAAAGATACGGCATAAAAATGAAATCTCCACTGATTTCATGCATTAAGATCAATTTATTTGTGCACATCCTATGAAAATAGCAGCATAATGTCTTAAGTGTTTCTGGGGGATCTTTGTTAAGCCAGACAACTCTGATGATGTCATCAGGGTTAGTTCGGTGTAGTGCGCGCGCACACACACTCACACACACACACATACACAACTGTAAGACATCCTTATAAATGGTCACTGGAAACTAAATGTAAATGATGTTTTTGAGAAGTCCTCCATTAATCCTTCCTTTTTTAGGATGTACCCTATAAATACGCCAATTTAATAATACATTCAGTCTGACTAAATACAACAAAAAGAGGATTTCCAAACAACCCCAGCTGCTTTCTAGTTCAGGCTTCTGCTTTAGCAAGTGAAGAATGCCTGCCTTCAGGCTATGACTAACAACAGAAACAACAGCAGTGACTTCGTACCCTGGAGAACAGGACAAGCTCACACAGGTGTGGCCCAATATTGCTTAACCCGTTGACAGATGGTCGTGGTAGGAACTTCTAAATAGCTGGCAGACTATTCATAACAGATAGTTGGCAGGTTGAAAACAGTACACAACAGTGAGAAACACAAGTTGCAAGAATCTGAAAGTCATAAGTTACATGAAGTACTTTACTACTATAGGGATTTAACTGAAATAAGGTCTATACCAGTAACTTACTTTACTTTGTGAATGCCCAGAATAATCTCTTACATTAAAAAATGATGACTTTTTTAACCTGCACTTCAAAGGTAGTAAAAGACTGAGTTAAAGCTGGTGACACCTCTGATCTGCATGTACATGATTTTAGGACAGAATTAGCACTGTATTTCTCCGCTCAAAACATCCTACTACTAATACATTGAAATATCACCTTTAAAAACAGAAGTTTAAAAAAAACAACTCAAAAGGCATTAGTACATCCATATTTACTCTCCCCAGAAATGCTACAAAAACATCAACCAAAAGTATCTGGTTTAAAATACTAATTTCACAACCACAGGAGCTAACAGGAAATTTATGCTAGCCTTTTCATCCATGTGCACAGCAGCATTTGCCAAAAGTGATATCTCAACTTCTATTTTGACTGTTACTTTTCCAGGAATCAAGTGGTGACATTTTTTGAGCAGCAACACGTATAGTAAAGTAGAACACTGCAGCGAGCCAAGTGTACCTCAAGTGCAAGTACAAATGGTTAAGGCACTATGCTGACGTTACAGTTTGCTTAATCACTCATGTATGTTGAGAAAGCTGCAGCTGAGATTCAGCACTCAGCAGCAGAGAAAAATATTCAGTAATTCATAGCAGGTTGTTTGTCCTCTAATTGCACTCTACTGTAAAGTGAAACCAAGGGTAGACATACAGGTATATACAGGGTTAAAAATAAATGAACGAGTAAGTGCTAAAAACTGTTGTCAAATGGCCAATCGAGGCAATCAATCTCTATTGATTCCCAGGTTAAAATACCCAACTTCAGATAAGAAATTGACATGTACACTACCAGTCAAAAGTTTGGACACACCTTCCCATTCAATGTTTTTTCTTTATTTTCATGACTATTTACATTGTAGATTCTCACTGAAGGCATCAAAACTATGAATGAACACATATGGAATTATGTAGTAAACAAAAAAGTGTGAAATAACCCAAAACATGTTTTATATCTTAGATTCTTCAAAATAGCCACCCTTTGCTTTGATCACTGCTTTGCACACTCTTGGCCTTCTCTCAATGAGCTTCATGAGGTAGTCACCTGAAATGGTTGTCACTGCACAGGTGTGCCTTGTCAGGGTTCATTTGTGGAATTTCTTGC
>VUQS01077041.1:0-26016 GCA_015108495.1 Heterochromis multidens
CCAGAAAATCCAGAAGGAGAATGTCCAACCATCAGTTCATGCCCTAAAGCTCAAGAGCACTTGGGTTATTCAGCAGGACAATGATCCAAAACACACCAGCAAGTCCACCTCTGAATGGCTAAAAAAACAAACAAAATGAAACTAAAATGAAGGTTTTGGATGGGCCTAGTCAAAATCTGGACTTAAATCCGATTGAGATGCTTTGGCATGACCTTAAACAGGCCATGCATGCTGTAAAACTCTCCAATGTGGCTGAAATAAAACAATTCTGTAAAGAAGAGTGGGCCAAAATTCCTCCACAGCAATGTGAAAGACTCATTGCCAGTTATCACAAACATTTGATTGCAGTTCTTGCTGCCAAGGGTGGCACAACCAGTTATTAGGTTTAGGGGGCAATTACTTTTTCACACAGGGCAGGTAGGCTTTTTTTTTTTAGTAACTTTTTTCCCTTAATAAATGAAATCATCATTTCAAAACTGCATTTTGTATTTACTCAGGTTATCTTTGTCTAATATGAAATTTTGTTTTGATGATCTGAAACATGTAAGTGTGACAAATATGCAAAAAACTAAGAAATTAGGAAGGGGGAAAATACTTTTTCACACCACTGTATTTTATCTATGTATTGTATGTTTGCTGCTGTCATCACCTTTAGATGGGGCAAAAGTCTATAGTCTGGCAACCTAGATCTTTCTAAAAGCTTATCCTAGCTAACACTGGGAAAGAGGTTCAGCACTATATAACAGGACTGCAACAGACAGATAGGCAACTGTTCACACTCAGATCTAGACCTATAGCCAATTTATAATCACCAATTAAATTAAGTTGCATGTTTTCAGACTGTAGTAGCCACGGAGAGAACACGCAAGCTCCACACAGAAAGGTCCCAAGCAGGTTTGAACCCAGAACCTTTTACCTGCTTTATAACACAGTATTAACCATTATGTAATCATGTAACATTAACCAGATATATAAAATTATATCACTAGAATTCAGTTATGAGAGACTGTGTGTGTGTGTGTGTGTATACTGTATGTTTACATGTTTTTGTATATAGGCATATTACTCTAAAAACGTGTGTGACAGCACATGTCCAGTTGACCATAGTAACTTATTCTCACTCCTACCTGTGTGCACATGGCCCAAAAGGAGAGGAAGAGAGGCCATGCTGCTGAATCCAGTCAGACTAGCAAGCTAACATTGTGGGCGGGCTTGCAAGGTTAGTTTACATTGTCTCAGAAAACAGTTCCAGTACAGTCTAGCTCGTTTAAAGTTTGTCTGTGGGCCAGGCAAGCTCATTCAGTACTCCAGCCTATCTTTTTCTATGTTCTACTTTCAGTCAGTGACTGCAGCTAAGCTAAATGGCATGTTTCTTACCTTTGTAAACAGACAGACTCCTGGTTGTATTGACAGACTGTGACTGACAGCTAAAGCACGCTGTGCAAACCATCAGTGACAGGTTCGACTGAACCAGCTCCAAGGGTGATCCAAAACTGTGTTATTCTGTTATTATTGATTTTGTCTGATGCTCTAAATAGAAAAATGATCATATAGGCCACTTGCAGGGACTGTATGGTGCCTCATTTTAAGAAACACAAAATGTAGGATGGCAAAACCATAACTTTGCTCCACCTAATTGACTAATGGGGGTGTATTGCTCCACATGCTTCACTGCTCAGGCGCCTGTGTCTGTCAGCACCCCCACCACCCTCCATGCAGCCCTCCCCAACCCCACTGTACAACACATGTTTTCTGGTTACTCTAGCCCAAGCAGAGATAATAACAAAAGTACCAAGCTGATTTGGAAGGCATTACATCAAAGTCATGGTGATTGCAACTGTCTGAAACATACTTGTATTATTATTATATTTATATCTATGAGTTCAAAATGAGGCTTTAACAGAAGAGACAGTTTCACCCTGCTGAAGTGCTCTTAAACATGACATTTAATTGCCTGCCTGATGTACGGCTACAGCTCTGTAGCTGACTCTTACCTCTAAAGTGCAATCTCTGCAACAAAAAGTGAAACCAACAAGACATATTTAGCTCAACTGATGCTGCTGTTTCAAGTCATCCACGTATATTACAGCTTTACCTATCAGGACATTTACTCACTGACATCATATCGGATACTATATGTGTCAGACTGGCATTCAGATATTCTTTCAATTCCCCTGTTATTATCAGAGACATTGCCAAATCTTGTTTAAAGCAAACCGCTCAGGAGAAATATATATAAATATATCTTTAGATGAAGCAAGCGATATCTGAGTCTTTGAACATATTATATAAATAAGCAGCCTATTTTTGGAGACTGCCTTCCTCACATCATCCTTTCAGGTGCCCTCAAACAAGAATTACTTGTGAAAGTCAAAGGTATTCTCTGACAGAAGTACAAGGTGCAGTGTTCAATGAGCAAGGCGGCAAATGTCAGACGTTTGTTTATGAGAAAAGTAGAGGAACATCAGTGGTCTTCTACTGCCTTTGACTGCAGTATTTTTGTGCTGGTACTGAGGGAGCACCACAGTGCTGGCGGGATCAAATAAAGGGATTTTTAACATGCAGTGTGAATGACATATTTGTGACACTTTGTGATCACACACACCTGAGATGTAAAAGACATGACAACCCTTAACTTTTTTCCTCAAGCGTATTTTCTGCACAAGGAGTTATTTCAAGTGCTTATTCCCCAACACAAAACACAAAGTTTGAATTGCGATGGCACTTTGGAATAAATGTGCCATATAAAGAGTCAACAGCGCTGCTATTTGTCTCATGCAAATGCACAATGTCAAATTAACTTTGTGCAGATAAGATTTTCCTTTTGCAAAATGTGTAAATGTTTGTATTAAACACACACACATTTCATCTGCCTAAGGTATGTGTATCAAATTCTGCCGTAGGTCTACCAGCAGATCAATGCTGGGCAAAAAAGTATTTTTAAATATTTTTCTCTCACACTGTGCATGCCTGAGTATAGCTGAAATTTCAAGTGCAGTCTTTAGTGTGACTGTGAGACACTGCAATAAACACTGGAAGGTAAATGCTTTCCAAGTGCAGAAATAAGTACTTGCAAAAATCTTTTGTTTTTCTTTTTTATGTAGCACATTTTATACTTGCCTATTACTTCAGCTGCTGCCCAAATGCTGCCATTGTCAAGTCCACAGGCAGTGAATCAACGATCAGCCATCTAATATACACTACAGTTGACCAGCTGGCTGCAAGATTGTCAAAGTCACTTTTTTGGCCAAACAAGACTTCTGCACTGCTTCACTCTAATCCGTCTGGCCCTTGTGTGTGCTCCTTGGCCTGAAAAATGGGCATGTTATCATTTCTCCTCAGACCGCCGACTAGCTCTGCAGTCCAATTGGAGCAGGATCCCAGGGCCCTACAGTGCTCCAAGTAATGCTACTAATGAGTGTGAGGAGGCTTGGTTGCAGGGATCAATGGTCTGAGCTGTTGTGTCGGGAATCGGCTGTCCGAGTCTGACCGTCTACTGCCCTGCATGCACCACAGCCCTGCTGACACCAGCACTGCTGAGACCTTCTGGGTGAACCTTTGGGCCTGCAGGTGTGAATATTTCTATAATCACCTGTTATCTCTCTCACAGCAGCACCTGAGCCACTGATACACTGTACAGGTAGTAAAGAGGATTTCACATACCTCCCTCTTCTCACAACTCTGCCGTCATTATCTACAAAGGACGTTCTGACACAGTTTTGATACTGATGTACTCAAATAAGTTGTGATACTGCCGAGAGTTGACAAAGCTGTGCTTTGTAATGGATTTTGTTGTTGGTGATAAATTGGCCATCTTGAGTGACAACTTTAAATGAAACAAAGTTTTTGTTGTGACAAAGTGGTGAGAGGATGCATTTCCACAAGTTAAAAGGATTTCAACCTGAGTGGAAAAATTGTGTGTGTCTGAGCTTTTTAAATCTGCTTTGTAACACTACTCTGTCATGAAGAAGAAGGAGTGAGACCAAAGGGAAAAAAACAACGAAGGAAAAAGGAGTTTCTAGAGTTCTGGGTTTTGTTAGAGGTGATAGTCGGGTGAGTGAGTTTTTAACAAGTAAAAATGAAAAAGTTCTACAGATAAAATACATATAGTGTTGTGCATAAGTCTCAAGCCTCCCCTCATTTCTTTATATTTTGCTTCCAAGGAGCCAGACTTTTGTAATTTTTTAAAAGTGGTCTTGAGCAGTAGTTCTCCAGGCTTTCTGAAGGTCTTTCAAAGTTTTTCTTTGGACATTCTAACATTAAAAAGGCACCTAACTCAAGGGATCAAAGAGTGTTGTATCTACACATAACAAACAACTTGGCAAAGAACTGATTTATATTGTATCTTTAGGTACTTTGTTACTAGCAGCCTGGACACAGTGTGTCCTTAAAAACATTTGAGGAAACTGGACAAGTGGAAGACAAAAGAAAACATGTCAGGCCTAAAAAAAACTTTCTACAGCAGATGAACAGTATCTGAAAGTAAGGTCCTTAAGAAACAGGAAAAAAATCCAGCAAAGACCTCACACAGGACCTGAGAGATGCATCTGGCCCTTCAGTTGATCCATCTTCTGTTTGTTTAAGCCTCATCAGAAATGGTCTCGGTGGAAGGGTGACTGTCAGGAAGCCATTCTGAAGGAAGGGAAATGGAGAAAAGGCTGAGGTATGTCAAATTACACAAGAACTGGACTGAAAATCAGTGACACAGATCTTATGGCGTGATTAATCCAAATCTGAAATTCTTGGTTCAAAAGCAGTATGTATGTAGGAGGTCAGGAGAGAGGTACAACAGTGAGTGTCTACAGCCATCTGTAAAACATGGTGGAGGCTCTGTCATGGTTTGGGGCTGCATTTCAGCCAGTGGTGTTGGAGATCTTCTGAAATTCTGAACAAAGAAAAGTACCGTCAGATTTTGATCCACTATAATACCATCTGGGAGGCTTCTGATTGCCAACAGCTTCATTTTTTACCATGACAATGATCCCAAACACACTGCCAGTGCAGTAAACACATACCTTGATATAAAAACATACAATGGGATACTATCAGTCATGGATTGGCCTCCCCAGAGCCCTTACCTCAACATTGTTGAAGCAGCGTGGGATCATCTTGACAGAGAACGCAACAAAAGGCAGCCAACATCCAAAGAAGAGCTTTGAATGTCCTTCAAGAAGCCTGGAGAACTATTCCTGAAGACTACTTAAAGAAAATACAAGGAAGCTGCCTAAGAGAGTTCAGGCTGTGTTGGATAATAAAGGTGGTCATATCAAATACTGACTTTCAAGTTTGATACTGTATTTCCATGTATGTTTGCACATGTTTCAATAAATACCTGCACCTATTTCCCATTTTCCTAGCAAAATATAAAGAAATGAGGGGTGGGGCAAGACTTGGACAGTATAATCTAAAGGCCTGATTGTGTGATTGTAATGCTGCAATAGAGATGAACATTCCAGCAGTAGTTTCTCATGAGCCTCTATCTCATGGCTGCTCACAAGTGAAAATCCATAATGCATTAAATAGAAGACCTTCATCTCTTCATATCTTCTGACACTTTTGACACAGAATTCAAAACCTTCACAGGACATAAATGCACATGGAAACAATAACCCTGGAAAAACAATGCAGTTGATCCATTTTTCGTCATAGTTGCATCATGTACAGTCCAGAGAATTTCACACAAAACAAACAAGTGACTTTAAGTACAGTTTGAAACCATAAACAAATAGTTGGTCACACCATTATGTAAAAACAGCCACTTGCATCAGGACCGGTTTCAGAATGGATTAAAAATCTTTAAGTGCCTCTCAAAAACAGATTGTGATTTCACTGTGTAACGCCACTGAGTCATCAAGCACCTCACGAGTGGGTGGATGTGTACTGCATGAGTGGACTCTCACATGGAAATGAGAGTGAGAGAGGCTGGAAACATTGCGGAGTGATAATTGGGCTGTCAGGTCACCTTTGTTCAGAACATTTGTTTAATTGTATTATATGTTGTACTTTAACATTTCTTGACTGCATTAGTTGGATATGTTACTAATGACAGCATAAAGCTCATTAGGAGATTCACCAGAGTGGAAAACAGATCTGGACATACACTACTGAGTCTTTTTTAGCTTTAATGTGCTACAAGTTTTGTTTTTTAACTAAATGTAATATTTTCATGAATAGTAAAGTAATCTCTATTATAGTTTGAGCCACACACAAAATTATTTTTGTAGACATTTTCTTTTATGAAATCATATACACTCACTGGACTCTTTATTCGGTGCACCGCATGTGAATTGTAGCCTCAGTTTCCTGTTCTTAGCCGACAGGAGTGGCACAAGGTGTGGTCTTCTACTCCTGTAACTCATCTGCTTCAAGGATTGATGTGTTGTGTGCCAAGGGTGATTGAGTTACTGTTGCCTTCCTAACAGCTCAAAACAGCCTGGCCATTCTCCGCTTACCTCTGACATCAACCAGAGAACTGTTGCTCACTGGATATTTTCTATTTTTCAGAAAATATTATGTAATCCCCAGAGATGGTTGTGCAGGAAAATCCCAGTAGATCAGCAGATCAGCTGGTTTTTACCGCCAGTTTAAAGATATATCAGTATAGAAGCTCAGAGATTCTCAGATTATACATAGGGAGATGTTGCACCAGTTTGAAACAATGAGACTTTGTAGAAAAAATTTTGAGAAAAAAACCTCAGCAATTTCTTTGCTTCTGGTTTTGACTTCTCCTCCTATACCAGCGCTGATATGGAGGTATTGCCTGAGTGACGACACTGAACTATTGTTCAGGAGAATACTGCAGCTGGTACCTGCGCCATAATGGTAAGCATAAATGGATGTGGCTGCGTGATGTTTGCCGTCACTGGCAGTGCACAAAGTGACCAAGGCAGTGGGTATAATGGGGCCCTTATGGTACAGTAGCTAAAATGACAGACACTAGAACAATTGGACATAATGCAGAAAATCTACTCAGTAAGAGAAGACAGAGGAGCTAAAGAAGGTGAAGAAAGAGTGACTGAAACCATCAGTAAAAAAACAAAACCTGCCTGTTTGAGTGTGCATGTTTAGTGGAGGGGGGTGTTGAAATTTTTTTATTGCCACTTCGCTTTTTAGGTTCCATGTGCTTTATTGGTAATACATACAAACTACATTTTGCTTTGGCCATTATGGTTTATGTAATGGGACGTTTTATGGTGTGTTTTCCTATTAATTCATAGTATCTCACAGCCCATCTGGGATGGGCATATTAATGTGCATAACACAAAACAGAAGTTCATCATCACCACCATCATAATCTGTATAATTATTGTGCTACAATTATGGGTTTTTTTTCCTCGAGTCTGCAAAACAATGGTGTTAATTCAGTGTAATTACTGATCAAAAAGGGACTTAGCAGATAGTTGCTAAAAGGAGCACTGACAAATAGCAAATACTTACTGCAATCTCTGAATCTGGGCAACCAAATGGTGAGCCAGTTGAGTACATAATTGAACCAACAAGAAACTTGTATCACATAGGCTGAAAATGTCACAAGCATCTGTGCTAGATTTGTATCTGTTTAAAGGGATAAAAACTATAAATGGGCTTTAGACATCTGTACACATGAAACAATGTGCGAGCAAATATCTAGAAAGTGTGCTCCATTGTGGTAAACAGCCATGTTAGTTGACATTTCTCAGCAATTGATTTCCATCATTGGTTCAACCTTTTGGGTGTCTTCGTTCTGACCTACACAGGCTCCACGGGGAGGCACAGTGCCACTGAGATTTGCACAAAGCTACCTTCTATCGATCAGCCTGAGCCTAAAAATAAAGTTAGGGCCTGGCAAAGAAAGAGGCAAGCAAAAAGCCTGTGTCTGCTAATCAATGGTGACCTAGAATGTTATGTCCTGAATCAATAGATCATGTTTTTTTTTTTTTTTTCTTCAAATGATCTAATGATCTTTTGAATGTGTCTGTCTCTGACACTCTCAGGAACTATGGAGAAAAAATGTCAGGTGAAAACAGTGCTGTTTCTTGTTGCAGTTTTACTGATTTTGAGGACAAACTGTTTCAAAGTTGTACCCAAATGTCTTTATAAGTCATGTGTGTGTTTTAGGGACATATGAATTTCCTGAACTTTTTGATAACTTTGCAAAGACATGTGACCTTTTGAAGTGAAATAAAAATTCATAGTAAACTGTCAGATTTAGAGTTTGGAGGTGTTACTTGCCTACTAGTCATTCTTTCATCCACTCATTCTTTATCTGGTCTTCAATAAATCTCTTTTTATATTCCCTCACACTCTCTATTTTTCCCAGTTTCACCCCAGCTTCCTCTCCTCCGCTATCTCTTTCTCTCTCCCTGTATCTCGCAGCAGGAGCCCTGCTTGCTCAAGGCTATGTGCTATCTCCCCATATTTCTCTCTGGTGAATATTTCATCTCGCCTTTCAAGTATCATTTTCATACTGAAAGAGTGCGCGTGTCCCGCCGTGGTTTTTTCCGCGACCCTACATTGTGAAACATCTCTGTTTCAGCCGAGGTGACGATCTGTTTGCGCATTTCAGGAGGGCTTTTGATCAGAGAATGCAGATACAGATTATGAATTTTTATCAAGAAGAACTCATGAAAAAGGCATGAAGCCAAACTGTGGTCATCTGGCATAAAGCCACAGAAGACAGGCTTAATTTTAAATGCTGTTCATATTTACTATGGCCTTTGTGGCCACACAGATAAAATACTATGAAAAAATCTCATTATTTCTTCCCTTTTTTCTGTCTTTTTTTTCCTTCATCTCCATCCTGTCCTTCTTTTCTCTGTGTCATTGCTCAGACTGACAGTGATTTAAGCTGTCAGACATTTCAAGGCCCCAAATTCTCAACTTAGTGACTCACATTTAGGATCAGCGGATTCCACTTGTTTGCATTTGACCAATTTATATCCTCAGGCTGTGTTTCCTGAATGCATGATGATAATAGTCCAATTCATTTTTCTCAGATAGCAAAAGAGTGAAATGGAAAAAGAGATGGAAAATATGCTAACGTCAGTGTCTATGGAATAATGGGTAAAGGGAAAGGAAGGGGACAAAATCTCAAGAGCAATCTATGGCCTATTCATGGTTATATTTAAATCAATATATGCCTTTATTCGCAAATGTTTTATTCATCGGGTGCATTCTCCACGGAATCGAGAATAAGCAATAACTTGCATTTGGCAATGCTTCGACCTGTGCATTAATTCAGTTTGACACTGCACATGTGTGTTCTTCTCTGTGTGTACTCAACTGCATGTTTTCATTCATCCCAGCAGGAATACATGCCAGGGCTGACGCATGTCAGTATTGTGAGAGAGTTGATATCACATACTTCCAGCCTCTGATCATTCATATTTCCTCTCTGGGATCATGCGGGGCTTCTCAGAACTTATAGCATGCATTGTTATTATCACTGAGATGACTTCTGAAGGGGAAAGCAGAAGAGACAAGCAGAGGCAATGGCATAAATAAGATTTGGGTAAAAAAAACAAGCTGAGCCATAAATCATTTAGTTTCCCACCACTCCAAGAACTGATAAATCACCCATTCAGCATTCTGTGGAGTGGCTAGCCAAGACACCAGATCTGGGTTGGGATTCAGGAGAGACCAAATCTGGGTTAGCGAGTAATTTAAAAATGCTGAAACCACTGGAAATAGGCCTTTGATAGAATCACATCTTCAGCACTTACTGCTGGAAACTGGGATACACACATTGCCTTGCCATAAACCAAGTGAGAATTAGGAGAATGACCAAATACATCATCTATTTTCATTCACACACTGACATGTTGAGGCTGAGGTCATCATCATGTTAGTGCTGACTTTACCTTGTCTTTGGTGGGCTGCAGCAATGGTTTCCAACTTTTTTCACCAGTGTCCGTTTGTTGTCAGACAGACTGAAAAAACCCTTATAACACATGCTGTTTTAAACTGGATCTGCACAACTTTCAGCTTAGCACCCCTCAGTTATAGTTAGTTTTCAATTGTCAAGCCATTATCTTTGGCTACTACTCCGCTTAACCTCTAAACATGACCAATTTCCCCCATTCACCTTTATTGACCTTTAAATAATACTTTATATTGGTATTTCAACTGTTATTCCATATTGTCCACTAACAGTTAACTGCTAGCCACAGCTAAAATAAAATAAGTTACAACTTCTTTGTTATATTTTTTGGTAGCTACCAACAGTTGTTTATCTAATATGCTAAGATAACAATTTATTTATCCATACTATTGGCTAATAATTTCAACTATTTCAACTCATAGACTGTATTTTTTTTTAATTATCTAATCTTTATCCTTTCTTGGCCATTTTATGCTTCAGTGTTAGCATTTTGCCTGCTGCCATGTTAGAAGTTTGGACCCAGAAGTTACCATGTTTTTCAAGGAGTGAGTAGAGTGCTAAGCTATCAGTTAATATTAACAAGCTGCATTCATAAACTGTAGGGGTGCATTACACAGACACACATATCTGCAAAGAAAAAGATTAATAAAATGCCAGAATTTCACTCACCAAAAGAGAAGCACAAATTTCTTGAACGGATTGTAGCAGAAATCAAACCATAGTGTTAATTCCATTAAAAATGCTCCAAAAGGTTCGTACATCACAAATACAGCAGCAAGATCGAGTTCTGTGACTTCCATGGTTAGAGATGTGGCCTAGAAGACAAAAGCTGAGTGCCTCATGACACCTATCAATCAAAGCAGGCATGAATTATTTAAAAAAAAGTCATCCCCCCCTATATAGTTATGTGAAAAATGAAGTTTTCACAGGACTCTCTGTAGTCCTGTGAAAACCTACACCCTTACTGCTTCCATAGGAATTAAGAAGGTAAGTAGCAGCCAGGTGCCGCTAATCACATGCACTTGATTAATTGATCATCAGCAAGTGTGACCCCTTGTAGACGTTCTAGCAGTTTGCCAGTCTGGAGCATTCAGGTGTGTGTTGCAACATGCAAGACAGTTGCCAATCTTCCCAGGAGTGGACACCCCAGCAAATTTAATAATTTAAATGTTACATGTTAAAGATGATGACAGTACAATCAGAAAAAGACTGAATAAGTATGGCTTGTTTGGAAGGGTTGCCAGGAGAACATGATAGCACAGCTTAGGTTTGCAAAGTTGTATCTGAATAAAAGATTTCTGGAACAATGTCCTTTAGATAAACAGGACCAAAGCGGAGGTGTTTGGTCACAATACATGGCACCACATTTGTAGAAAACCAAGAACAGTACATCAGCACAAACATCCCATACCAACTGTCAAGCTTGGTGGTGGAGGCCTGATGGGTTTGCTTTGCAGCCACAGAACCTGGGCACCTTGCAGTCATTGAGTCGACCATGCACACCTCTGTATACCAAAGTATTCTAGACTCAAATGTAAAGTCATCTGTCTGACAGCTAAAGCTTGGCTCAAAATGGGCCATGCAACAGGAAAATGATCCCAAGCACAGCAGCAAATTTTGATTTTATGATACCAAAACAATTACTTTAAGTTATTGCTGCTGAAGGTGGTTCTACATACTATTGAATCGCAGGGTGTACTTTTTCACAGTGACCAAAAAGTTTTTGTGTTTGTTTTACCAGGCTATACCAGTTAACTGTTCGGTTTTTACTCAAACTTGTCCAAGCCCACTCATTTTTTTTCTTATTAGTATAGTATAATATTTGAACTAATCTTTCAATTCATAAAGAGTTACAGGAATAGATTTGTCTTTTTTGGCAAAATGCATTAGAAATATATGTTGTGTTGACCTTGATGTGAATGTTTTTATGTATATTTAAGTGTTTATGAAAATAACCATAACATTTTGTATTAAGAAATTATAAAAACTTGAAATACAATATCAAATCTCTCATTGCAAGTCTCATTGAGACTCATCTCATTGCAGTCTTCAGAATTAACATAAAAGTACACATAATCAACAAAATAAAATGTCAAGAATCAAAAGTAGTGGTAGGCTTTTTATTATACACAATACCATTGCTCATAGTATTATCTTCATATATTATTGTTAATATATTATTGTTAATAGAGGTCATTTTTAAATACTATTGCACTGTTTTGCTATTTAATGTATTATAAGGCATTTACAGTATGTTACTATGTTCAAAAACCTAATTTTCAATATGCATGTAGTGAAAAACATGCATAAAGTTGCCTGAAATGGAGACAATCAAAAACAGTAAAGTACCTCAGTGGTTTTAAAGGTTTTAAAAATTGAATATTATTAACTCTAACATTTGCTGCCCATATACTGTACTGTACATCAGTCATCTTGTCATCCTGTCAGCCATCTTTTTTAGTTATGTCATGTGAATGGAAGTCTTCACTCACATCCAATCATGCAGTTATGTGATAACTGCTGAGGCTGTGAAAACCATCAGCAGCGACTACGCACGGACACACAAAGATTACAGCTGATATCTGCTAAAACCTGCTGCTCAACTTGACACAAATCCAATCTCTGGGCAGTTTTGTGACTGTGAACATACACTGAAGCCATCAAGCCAACCGGCAGGGCAGCCAGCCCACGCCTGATGTTCCCTGGATACAGCGTGGAACTGGGCTGAACAGCGATGACAGATGGGTGCTGAGATACCAGAGACCTGTGAGGCAGTCACTTTTCCCCCACAGATAGTATGTGGTGAGAGCAATGAGACACCTATAAAGAAGGGGGAGGAGAAGAGGGTGGGACATGTGAAAGGAGTGATTGGTAGGAGATACATTGCTAGGCAGCAGGTCTATGATTCACCCAGGGGTATCAGTCTCATAAGTCACAGGCAGAAGCTGACTATAAAAGACTGTGCTTGCTGAGAGTGCCCTAATATGAGAGATTTTTAGTTTTGATCTGATTAACCATCTTTTTTTATACTAATCAAATATGATCAAAATCTGCCAGATAATTCATTACAAAGCTACTATTTCATCTCTCAGATTCAGAGCTGAAATGGTCTTCTTATCTAAGAGCCGGTAATGATAGTTGGTCACAGGGAAATCATAGGGTGAGGTGACAAAATCATAGCGATAGTGACTTACTGTAACACAGTGTTAAAGCAGACTTTTTTCTGTGTTCTACACTTGTGTCCATTTAACTATTTTGGTGTCATCTGACAGTTCCCTATAGGATTTGACAGCTCAACAGGTGTGTGCAGTGATAGTGTGTCTCCTTATAGACCGTGTCAGGGATTGTTATCTGTTTAACAACAAGACAATAATTTGAAAATAGCCAGATTAAGAATCAGACCTTTCTGTGTTATGCTACAGTCACACTAGGGAAAACACTTTTTGGAGACTGTGGCACAACAAAAATTATTGAGACCTTGTGCAATGAACTTGCAATCTTGTTTTGTTCTTGTGTATGAAATGATTGCTTTGAGGATGGTGACTAGGTCTGCGACCACTCACAGTCAGTTGCTGTCTTTAAAGCAACTTTGGTGGGTCATGATGGTGATAAAACGGCAATAAGATGGAGTCAGTCTCCTGTCAGTCTGCTATCAGTTTGCAATTGAATGGAGTCAAGTTGGAAATTAGAGTCCTTAAAAAGTGTATTAGACCATCACCCAGTGTTTACATCACAGCTGCCCCAAATTAACAGTACTAGTTTTTCTTTTTCATGTTTCTGTAATGGTTGAGCCACCAGTGTGTGCAAGTTCTTTAATCAAAATTATATTTTTAATGCTAAAATATAATTATTGTTGTGAATTATGAATTTTCAAATTTACTATTATATAATTAAGATGAAAAAATAGTAAAGCACATTATTATTTTTTATTTAATTGCATTCCTGACCAGCAAAATTAGTTTTAGTGGTTCAACGTTATGCTTGATTAATTCCTGACTTCTCAGAGAAGTCCGGTGTGCCGGTTCAAATTTGGGTATAAAAACTTGAATTCAGTTCAGTGAATTCAGTAATTTCTAAAATATTGCACTGCACATGCAATTTGTTTGTGATAATATGGCGATTGTGATAAATCAGCAAAAATCGCAAATCTGTTGCCATCTACATACACAGAAATTCACTGCTTACATTCAGAGTTGTGATGAATGACCATTGAGTACCTAGGCTACAATCATTAGGTGTGGACGGATCCAGCCAAATATCAATAGTATCAATACCAATGCTGGTATTGGTATTGATATCAGAAAGTAGACGTGTACACCACTCCTCTCATGCAGGCTCAGTTTGCTCCGCCTCCTCCTCCCTGCTCTGCTGTGTTTAGTTGTCTTGTGGTCAAGTGACTCAGTTTCTACATGAGGAGATTTGTTTAGTGTTTATGTTGTTTCTTATATTTGTCCTGCTTAGTGAATTTAGTCTTGTTCTTGGTTCCTAGTTGCCTTAGTTTTATTACTCCCTCAGTGTTCCCCATCCTCTTGTGTCATGTCTCCTGTGCTTAGTTGAGTTTATGTACATGTGTCTCCTGTGTTTAGTCAGTCTTGTCTTCATGTCTGTTTACTCTTTTGTCTGTGTCAAGGTAGTGTGTTTTAGTACTGGTCTCAGTGTTCTGTGGCTTCCTGTTTTATTGTGATAGTCCCTCATCTTGAGTGCATTATGTTCAGTTTTGCTTCCCTTGCCTCATTAGTTAGATTCAGTCTGCTGTGGGTTTTTCTCCATGTGTCTCCACTTCTCCTAATCACCCTCTTGTGTATATATTGTTGCTGTCTCCCCTTGTTCATTTACAGAATGTCCTGTTTACCTTGCCCCTCGTGTCTCCCAGCCTCAGAGCTCTCATTTTTCTAGTGTTCTTTCCCAGTTTAGGTTTCCTTTGTATTTTTGTATGTCGCCTTTATTTTTTACCATACTCATCAGCCTAAATAAACGGCTCATTTTACGTTAATCTCCGCCTGCCTGAGAGTCTGCATTTGGGTCCTTTTTGTCACTATACACACGACAGATGTGTCCACAACACAAGCATGGTTATTTTGTTGGCTTCAATCTATTTTTGTGGTGTAGGACTGATATGCATCAAACTGTCAATAAAATCCATGTAACTGCACTGTTAGGATTAAAAACTGGCATATAGTTTAAAGTCCATGCTTTCGACGCAGGTTGATATGGAGACTCGGCAAGGCTGCGTCTTGCTGCTAAGTCATCTTAAATCGGTCATGTGATTTGAACGCGCCAGCGCGTCCATTGACTCCAGAGGGTTAATTTACAAAGCTTAACATGGCAGGTCTATGGTGCATTAATGGCCTATACCAGCAGCAGCAGCAGCAGCAAAAAAAAAAGAAAAAAAAAACACTAATTGGGTAAATGGCAGCCCTTTATACCCTGCTGCTGATGAGCCATACTTTGCTCATAACACTTTTCCTAACCACCTGATAATCAATTACATTTGTGATCAATACGGTCTTTTTATCTTACAGCATCTGCCCACCATACACAGAGAGGCTGCTCAAGTGCCTGGAAGACAGAATAATACAAATCATTCAAATGCTCAATAAATAATAAATAAATATTTAGGAGTTCTCATGTGCAAGTATATGTTTCTTAATGTGCAAATGTTTTTCCTAAAGTGCAGAGTGCTAACTAAAGTACAAATGTAAGTAATGAAACACCTCTTTGTTACAAGAGTCCAGTCAGAACCTGATAGATTTGAATCAGAGATTCAGAAATTCCTCCACTAATAGCGACATAGTTGGTAGGAATATAACCAGAGTACAACCATTCAGCAATTAGTTGAGTCGAGTCCCCTATTACAAAGAGATGCATCACTGCACTAATTGGCGCAGACTGACTCAGATTGATTACAAGGTCTTGGCAATCTGTCTGCGTTTATAAATTAGACACCAATTATTCGCCAATCTGTCTGAAAGTGATTGCAGTCAGTCCGAGTCAGACCACAAATGGTTGGATACAATGGCCTTGCGATTAAGAGTGGTCACCCAGAAGTTGAGGGTGTTGCATGCTCAACTTCTGGGCAACCAGTTGGTCATGACGACTACTTGTAATCGGTCACCAACACCAAAAAACTTTAATGCAATCACTGGGCAGCCAAAGATTTTTTCCTAGTTGCGAGGAGGATACAATCCTATTTTTACTCTAGTGTGTTAGAACTTGGGTGTGTGTGCATATAGAGTAATGGCGCCATGTCAGATCCAATTAGACTTGTTTTTTCTGAAGTACTAAACTGTATATATATTATTTCATGGCCACACCTAGTAATTAGTGACACCTACAGACATCAATACAGTCTTAAGTATATGATTAATTAACTCTGCCGAGGAAGTTATTTTTTTAGTAGTGTTTGCATGCATGCATGCGTGCGTGTCATTCTTTCTGTAAACATAATGGCTCGAAAAGTTTTGAATGAATTCTGATAAAACTTTGTAGGGGTGTAGAGTGGGGTCATGTTAACAATCCATTAAAATTTACCTTACATCCACCAAGGTCTTCAAGGTCAACTTAATGATTTATTGGTCGTAAATTGACAAAAAACCTTATAACTTAGAAACTACGATTCTTATAAGTGTGGTGTGTATTGTCAACATATAGAAAGTACTGTATAATGACCTCTGACCTCTCCTTCAAGGTCAATAGATTGATCTGAAGGTCAAAATGATAATAATGCTATATAAAGCTATTTAAAACTGTTTCTTATTGCCATTGTTTGTATTGATGACATCGGTGTATGATATATGGGGATTCTAAATATCACATTATTTTGGACCTCTGACCTCTTCTTGAAGGTCAAATACGGTCAAACTTTAATGAAATGTCTTATCTTTAAAACTGTGCTTAAAATTTTATTGCCTTTGTTTGTATTGGCAACCTTTAGGAAATGATACTGGTATATGGTGATTCTAAATATGCTATTATAGTTTGCATCCAAATATCATGTCATGAGAATCAGCAGCCTATTTAGTTAGGAATATACTGTAGTATAATATTACATAATAAGCTTGTTATTCATGTCCAGTTATTCACAAATCAATACCTATCATCCATTACCTACTGATACATAATGTTTATATACAAAACACAAATACTATTCCCTTAAAAGTAAATACTGCCCAGAGAGTGAGCTGCCTTGGCAGAGGTTTGCGCTGCTGGAGTGCTGCTTGTTTATTATTAATTTATAGTTCGTAGTGTAGAAAAAAATATTCATTTTACACCACATTTGTACTTTGAGCCACAGAGAAATAACAATCTAATTTGCTAGAAGTCAAATTTTATATTGTTCACATTTTTGTAGTTTCTGATGGCAGGTAGCTCTTGTACAAGCATGACTGTAAAAATAAATAAATAAATGAATAAATAAATAAATAAAACTGATATCTAAGAAATTAATGCATCAGAATTTTCATGTTTTTTTTAAAGATTTTTGTTTACATGGAAATATCAGTAATATTACAAAAATAACTGAATTTACATATCTAAATGACAATAGCACAAGCAACACCATTTTTGTTTTACATTTTCTAATTTTCTTACAGAAAAAATACACATTTACGAATTTATCATATTACAAATATTTTTTTTTTAATCTAAAAATTACAATGTTAATGTCAAGGCCGGCTGTGTGGCAGGCAGAGTTGGACCCAAATGCAGGAAAGCAGCTTTATTGCTGAGAACTTACAAAACAAACTAAACAAAAGCCAGGAACTAATAATCAGACAACAGGCAACTACAGGGAAAATACTAGGAAGAAGATACACAGCTTGAGGGTGGACGCAACAAAGAGCAAGGGAAGACTAAGACAATATATACACACACCAGGTAATTAGGGAGATGGGGAACACCAGGGAACACAGCTGGACGGAGTCAGACTAACAAGATAAGAGGAAGCAAAATTGAACATAATGCACACAAGACACAGGCTACCAAAATTAAACAGGATGTAACAGAACATGGAAACAGAAACGCAGACTTAACGGAGACAGAAAGGTAAACAAATACAGAGACCCAGACAAAGACAAGAGAACTTGAAACAGACAGAAGACAAAACATGGAGACATGACAGACTTCAAGGAAACGGAGAAGAGAGAAAGAACACAAGGACCAAACTAGAGGGACAGAATTGGAATACAAAATATAATGACTAAATATTACACAAAAATCAAAACGACCATAACAGATAATTTGAATTTTCAAACACATTTAGGGAAAATTTGTGACAATTAACAGTAAAATAAGTGTTTTGGGTTTTAAATAGATTTGCTTGTTAATTGACAGAAATCTCCCAGCTCGAAAGCCCAGCTTGAAAACTGAGTCTTACTGCATTTGCATGCAAGCATTTACAATAAAAAATAAATAAATTCCTGTCCACTAAAATAATAAGGATTTTCTGTTTTAAATTATTTGTATTTATTTAGAGTTTGTCAGAGAAGTTTCAGGTTTGTTGCAGTAAAGCTCATGCCCTAATGAGTTGTTCTGTTTGGTCCATAATGTTTACAATTTGCTCATGTTGTGTTTTATTTACCTACAGTACACATTAGATGACCAAAGCTATGAAACCATGAGTGCAGCGCTTTGCTGGTTTGATGACCTTTCACCACCTAGCACAGATGTATGTGAGCAGGCTGAAAATGAAGTTACTGTACAAATAATCTTGAGCAATCTCATTTATCTATCTAATGGGTGATTCATCACTTGTTATGGTATAATGAGCATAAGACTTTAATTGCATGGACATGACCAATTGCTCTAGTCAAATAGTGGCACTTAAAAACAAATGCCTGCCTCTAATACAATAGATGCTTTGAATACAAGCCTGGTTCAAATAAAGGCATGTCATTTTTCTTATGACGAAGTAAAAATGCCCAGGACACCATCTGAGGGAATAAAGGAATAATTGCGCTCTCGTGTAATTCTAAACCTAATTATTTTATAATAGCAGTGTGTGACAATACAACTTTATAGGTGTTTTCACACTTTAAAAAGCCCTTTGGCAAACATTAACAATCTAAAACAATACACAAGATCACATATAAATATTATAGCAACAAGTTGTATTTAAATGATTGAAAATAATAATCCTCATGAGTTTCAGAGTATAACTGTGGACAACATGTTTCCCTTTTCTCAAGAACTGTATTCCTTGTCTTCTGTCTTTGTAGTCCATGCACACCACAAGAATACAATAACCTTGTGTCAGAGATATACAGTTTTATATTGTAGTTAATGACAGGCATGTATATGCACCTGCTTTGTATGCCTGGACTCAACACTTGTGCATGTAATTAACTACAATACGGAAGGCTGGCAGGCTGGAAGCTATGAGAGTTTCTCTTTTTGTCAGTGTTTTTACCTCCTAGTAGCATTTCCGTTTGGTAGGTAGTGGATGCTGCATAACATTGTAAAAACTTTGCATTATTAATATTGATTGTCAGTATTTTGACAATATGTGCTTAGGGCAATAAGGTTTGGCCATCAGAGCTGATTGGTCCAGGTTTAAGACTAAAAAAGACCAACAGTAAAAGAGACTAGCAGTACAATAAGCCAAGTAAAGCCTCTAGATTTTCCTCAGAATTTTAGGGTTAGTCTCAAATGCTTACATTTGTTTTGTTACATTGTACCCACCTTGCAAACCTGGACTAATCTGCAAGATCATTTAACCACCAAAATCATACTTTTAACTGTGCAATAAGCTATAATAATATCCATATTAAAATTATCAAGATTATTTTTTGTTTTGTGAAAGGCCATGCATGACTTTAGAATTAATCATAAGTTATTCAGTACACCTGCACTGACATCCTTCGGATGCTTTTTGAATTATAATGAAAATATCCACTGTCTGAAGAAACAGGCTTCTACATGAATGGGGGGGGGGGTCCAGTGCATCCTAACTCTGCTATTGCAGCTTTTCATATTCCAAAGCGTCAGCAAATTCACAGTCCTAACTCCACCAGTGTGTTTTATAGCTACAAAAGCTAGAACAGATCTGTGATAGCTCATCATTACACCCCGTGAATGATTTCACAGCCCATAGATTCATTTGGTCCAGTGACTAATGCAGCCGTATGTGCAGTGAAGCCAATAATATTCTTGCTGAGGCACATGGTCCGACATTAGTGAAGCAGATAAAGTAGATACAAAGTCTACATGTTTGTGTGTATGTGATACAAAAGCCAAGAGGGAGGGAGAGCGTCATATCCGCTATGAACACAAAAAGTGTCACGGCACAATGAGTCATTACTCACATTTCAAGCTAACATGTGGGCCTTGTAATCATGTGTCGTTAAGGATTTCAATGAGAGAGCAGGGCGTACGGTGGTGGCGGCGGTTACAGAACGCTTGTTAGCCAAGACAGAAACATTTCATTACCACTGGCTGAGACCACACTCAGACAATCCAGTATTTGACACTGGGGAAGCAGTCAACATCATGTTCATCTCTCATGAGCATACTAATGTCTGGATTTCTGAATTCGGAGCAGGAGACATATTAGATGGCATATCTCCTCTCGATACACTTAGTGTTTGACTTAAAATAGTGTAGCATATTTTACCAGAGCTGCTGCTTCAAGTCTTTCCATCATCAACATTTTCTCAGTTTTTGACAGGACGCAATCTACAAACAGACAAAAGCTTCACTTGCTGCTCGTCTTTGACAGCTGACTTATGAGAAACAGTTTCTAAGCTTGTGGAGCTGTGCAAAGAAAATTTTTAAGTTCTTACATCACTATTTTTTTTAAAACTCAGCAGCACACTTACTAAGCTTCAGTTCAAAATATGGGCATGAATAATGCAATGTTATGTCAACAATGAATCACATGGTGAGAAAATGGTGTCTAGTAATGAGCCTACAGGGACGTATCAGCTGACAGAGCAGCTCTTCTCAACAATCGTTAGGCTTGTTTGACTAATCCAGCTCATCACATCATGGGTTCAGTTTATTCTCACTCTTCTTATGTTGTCACACTGTACGCTGCTTGCCCTGCATCACATATCAGACATATACACATATTGCCACCATTTAGCACCTAGAGTCAAATACTTCTTTCCTAGGATCGTTGAAAGCAAAAAAAAAAAGAGAGATAGAGTTTTAATTTATCTGCTTCATATAATACAACCAACAGTGTAATATCGCTCATTGTGTAATGTGTAAACAAATGTCTAATAAGATTCCTATCAACTTAAAATGTGATCATTCTAAAGGTGCTTATACACTTACATTCACTGGGCACTTGGTTAGGTACACCTGCTCAGCTGCTTGTTAATGCAAATATCTAATCAGCCAATCACATGGCAGCAACTCAGTACATGTAGGCATGTAGACATGGTCAAGACAACCAGCTGAAGGTCAAGCTGAGCATTAGAATGAGGAAGAAAGGTGATTTAAGTGACTTTGAACGTGGCACTGTTGTTGGTGACAGACAGGCTGGTCTGAGTATTTCAGACACTGCTGATACACTAACGGTTAGTGTAAACCTTAGAAATGGTTAGTGACTAACCATTTCTAAGGTTTACAGTGAATGGTTCAAAAAGGAGGAGGAGGAGAATGACCAGACTGCATCAAGCTAATAGGAAAGCAACAGTAACTCAAATAACCACTCGTTACAACCAAGCTATGCAGAAAAGCATCTCTGAACACGCAATACACTGAACCTTGAAACATATGGGCTACAGCAGCAGAGGACCACTGCAGATGCCAGTCTCGGCACCAGGAAACCTAGGCTACAACTTGCAGAAAATTGGGAAAAAAAAGATTGCCTGGTCTGATGAGTCTTGATTTCTAACATTCAGATGGTAGGGTCAGAAATTGCCATAACAATATGAAAGCATGGATCCATCCTGCCTTGTATTAACAGTACAGGCTGGTGGTGGTGATGTAATGGTGTGGGGAATATTTTCTTGGTACACTTTGGTCTCCTTAGTGCCAATTGAGTATCATTTAAACATTACAGCCTACCTGAGTATTGTTGCTGACCATCTCCATCCCTTTATGACTACAATGTGCCCATCTTCTGATGGCTGCTTCCAGCAGAATAACACGCCATGACACAAATCTCAAATCATCTCAAACTGGTTTCTTGAACATAAAAATGAGTTCACTGTACTCAAATGGCCTCCACAGTCACCAGATCTCAATCCAGTAGAATTCCTTTGGGATGTGGTGAAACAGGAGACTCGCATCATAGATGTGGAGCTGAAGTCTGTTGTAACTGTGTGATGCTATCAGGTCAATATTTTTGAGGTCCTATTTTGAAACTTCAACCTAAGCATTTAGGCAGTTATTAGGAAAGAGTCCATACATCAAGTGAGCAATGGGGTCATTTTCCCATAGACTTCTATACAATCAGATGTCTTTTTGGAGTTGCTGGTCATTAGGAAAGAAAGCACTTAAAAGCACTACTTAGACCTAGAAGTTATACCCAGGGTATTTTGCTATCTTGCAGGAGTCATAAATTTACTTTGTGTTGCATGTATAATGAATTAAAGCTGCAAATTGTGCTGCTTAACAACAATTAAAATAAAGAAAGTCTTGGGTGAAAAAGCCATCAGGTTTCTGGGGGGGTTTGACAAAAAGATACCACTTTATGGGAAATATTTTCTTTTCTGAGCTGATTTCTATTCACTGCTTACACACAAGCTTCTTTTTGTGTATTCCTCACTTCTTTCACCTGAATTAACACCATTCCTCTGCAGCTCATTCTGCCTCACTTGCCCCTTTATTTGCAGCTTTTCAAGCAATAACCAAGATGCCCCAGGAAGAAAACTGCCTGTTCTTCAGAAAATAGTAGTGCTGTTTCTGTTTTTAATCAGTGTTTTATTATTTATAAATGCTTATGCTTTAGTAAATGCATTTTTATTTTAAAATGTCTAACTTGGTTCAAAAACTTGTTTGTAACCAAAAATGTGGCAACATAACTCTAATTAATTTGTAAAAATGTATGAATTAAACTTTATATCATGTATATTATTTATTATCAAGTCATAGCAAGGTTTGCTTTCTCTCCTCTTCATATACTTACTAAACTATTTTTTAAAAAAAGAACTGACTGTGCACTCCAGTGCAGACAAAGGATGAGGTTTTGTTCAAATGCACATCAAGGACTTGTGCTTAACAACATGAGTTGATTCCAGGTCATCCAGTTGAAGGTCACTGCAATCCTGTACGTCACGTAGATGTCTGAAGAGCCTCCTGACGTGAGGTTAGAATAAACAGTGGGTTATTCAAATGTGACTTCCTCTACTTTAAAATGGTATCAGAAACTGTCAGTCATGGTAACTGTTTAATCTTTGATCCTCTTGAGATTCAGACAGTAACTTTAATAACTGTTTATTCACATGCAAAATAGCGGCGTCTCTCCTGCATGCTAATCGGCAAAGGCGGCAAAAACTTTTCAGATTCATTCTGGCGCTGTTGACAGAAGCAAAAGAGATATGGTAGAATAAATTACAAGGACAAAGAGTGTGTGTGGGTGTGTGGGTGTGTGCGTGAGTGGGAGTGCGTCCATCTGCACATGTGCATCAGAGAAGCATTTTTTGAAGTTAAAGATGACAAGGTTGTCTGTTAAAAAGGATATAAAGTAATAAAAATGTAGCTTTTCTAGAGTAATATAAAATGCCATCCACCATAAACAAAAGAGAAGTCTCCGCCGCTCAGGGTGTTTGTACCTATGTGAAGACAGAGGGTAAGGAGCTTTTTGACCATGAAAATGGACAATTTTGTTTGTGCCACACTCAATTTAGGAAGTCATAAATCATATTAATAGCTATAAATTTGTGACTTTACATTGACTCTGCACCCCAACATTTTCCATCCACATTGGCAACCTCAGTGACAGCAACACAGCAGAACAAACATGCATATTTTTAGGAAACTGTAAAATCTATTTTAATTGGCAAACTTTAATGGGTACAGCAGGCCTGTCAGCCTTTGTTCCATTGTCAGTAAATGATCATAAAGACCCACTGGAAGCGAGCCAGATCACATAAGATTGCTCCTTCTTGCTTGTTGCACTGGGGGAGTTGACACTTGCTGAGGAAGGAGCTTTGTTCTTAGCAACCAATTTGCAATGAAGCAAATGGCAACTTCACAACAGCTGTTTTGCAGCCAACTGAAAATCAAAGCAGCGTTGATATATTTGGTAAAGCCAAATCTGAACTTTTGACCTCTCCTTTTATCACCCCACTGGACTCTCACATGCGGCCTGGAATCCTAGAATGTCATATGGAAAATGAATACCTTCAACCTCATCCAGGGCTTTGGAGAAAACATCATTGTTTCAATAAGTATTATGCTTTAGGGTTTTTTTCCCTATCCTTTAGTCTGTTACATAACTTTTCTGTGCATGTAAAAAGTCTGGCTATGAGTCCACACTAAAGAAAGCACAGCTCCTGAGCTGCCTGAAATGCATGGTTTGTAACCCAGGCTCTTCTTCTGTTATTTATCTATGTCACTATGTAACACACTGGAATAATACCCACTAACTGTTTTGCACAGCCTCAAAAAATAGGCAGCCACTTTAACCAAATAAATATGCAGCCAGCTTCTTTATGATCCAGCACTGTTTAATCTCTTCTACTAAATCTATAATATCTTAGGTATGAGCGAAACACACCCAAAATTGTCTTGTTGGCTGCATGAAACTCCCAGTGATGAATGGCTAACATGGCTAAACTTATGACTTAAAGAATCCTGAATAGAAAAGTGTGGGAGTGTTGAAATTAGCAGTTGAATGACAGATGTCCGTGCCAGGCTAATCATATTCTTTATAACAGCCAAACATATTCAGCCAGTCGTGTTGTTGCACTGACACAAGCAGATGCATACTGGAACAAAGAACTTCCCAAGGTAACAACTGGTCTACCAAAAATATTTGTTTGCTACTGGGAACCACAGACAGGCTCTTCATCAGTTTTTTGAGATACACATCAGGAATGTTTCGACACTTTTGAAAATCAATATATCAACACAATGTCTGGAATTTTAGCTATTTACCACCAAAACTGTTTTAATGTGTTTATTCTGAAAACAGATTAGAAGACCATACCAGAGATGTGTTAAAGCATATTTCTGTCAATTTAGCTCAAAATATAACAAGGTCAGCACGCTCAGAAATGTTTGAGGTACTTGCTTTTGCGCTTGTACTGCACCTCCGTCTCTCTTTGCGAGATCCAACAGTAGTATCCCATCATGATCGGATTAAATATACCCTGATATCGGTGTTTCATCACTTTTATATCTTGATGAAATCTTTCCCTATGCTCATCGTTGACATCGCCCAGATTTGGTGGGGAAAAAAGTCGAGATGAGAATGTAAAAAGTGCATCTTCAGTGACATTCTGGCGCTCTTAGCTGATAAGCTTTCAGCATGTTATCCACAAGCTCAGCATAATTCTCTGTTCTGTGATTGCCAAGAAAATTCTGGACAACCTACATGAATGCTTCAGTTGGCTTCAGTTTCCTTTTGAACTCATAGTCAAGCATCGGTTTCAGGATCAACAAAAACACCCTCCTTAATTTTGGCTTCGCTTTTCTTGAGAACAAAACATATTTTTTGAATGCTGAAACACATCGCCATTTCTGTCCAGTCATCCTAGTTGTCCGATACTTGGAACATCATAAATAAAAAACAGGATGTGCTAGACGAAAACTGTTTTCAGATTTGGAGTCAGCAATTGAAATTTGTTAAAAGACAGGTGAAAGAATCCAAGTAGCAAAATGCTTGTTGGCCAGTGTAATTACTGTTACCAAAGTCCTGCTACTTTATAAGCAGCTCCTGCCACTTGCTTAAAGGGCTTCTCTGACTTTACCCAAATTAGGGTTAAAATTGGGCTTTTTAAACTTATACTATATGCCAGGGGTATTCAACTAAAATTTAAAGAGGTCCACTTTGAGAAAATTTCTTGAAGCAAAGGTCCGGAAGATTATAATGTCTAACTGTTTAGTGTCATATATATTTAAGTAGCCTAGTGTGTGTGTGTGTGTATGTATGTATATATATATATGTGTGTGTGTATATATATATATATATATATGTGTGTGTATATATATATATATATATATATATATATATATATATATATATATATATATATATGACTGCT
>VUQS01077041.1:39976-66277 GCA_015108495.1 Heterochromis multidens
TGATTAAACAAGTGAACGCCTTGACAGTGGAGATAAACTTTAGAGAGGATGGGCTGACACAGACTTGTGTTTGCTGCAGAGTATGATAGCTAATTCTCTGCCACTGATCAGCGCCTGCAGTGAGAGGCAACAACATTGTAAATGACAGTTTAGAGTCGGATGCACCCCCCCCCCCAAACACACACACACACACACACACTCTGAAACGCGTCTAAACACACAGCTGAAGAAGTCGAGAGGCTGAACTTTACATGACTTTCTCTCTTATCGTGCATCGCTTTGCCAGTTTCTCGAAGAAATAAAAACGACGTTAATTGTATTTATTTGAGTGCTGTGATAGGAAGCATGGAGTGTCTTACAGAAAACTCATTTCAAGAATCTTCAGATGCAATTACACTGGATGGATTTGCTGAATAAGACAGAAGACAAGGAGCTGGTTCTGAAATTTTCAGTTGAATTAATGTTTTGAAAGTAAATAAACCCCAGCAATAGAGAGAGGAAAACGGCTAACAACAAACTGTGATGCCAAAGTATCAGCAGGGAGGCCACTCTGGCATCAGCTGAAAGCTGTAGATTGTCATGAAATAAATAATGTTTATCTACGTTGCTTACTCTTTGAAAGATGCTGCTTTGAAACTGGTGGAATCAGATCATAATTGCCACAATTTTGTGTTTCAGATGTTCCAAATCTACTTTTATGAGAATTAGTCATACACTGTTTTCAGTCTGGCCAGTTCCACATAACCCAGAATACCCCCACCTCTGTCTCACTGCTGTGAAGAGGAATCTTCTTATTTTATGTCTCCAGTGCTAGTTGTTAGTGTTCAGTTTCTAAAGGAACATGAATGTGGAAGAAAAAAATGTATTAGTTGATTGTCTTTAAAATGACATACTCTCAGGGGTAGCCAGGGCTACATCTTACTAAAGTCTGCCCACCCTTTCTAGCAACCATACACAACCAGTAGTGAAGCATGTCATGAGACTATGCATAGACAGGCTGCACGACACAGCAGGCCATATTACAGCAAATTAAAAACCAGGAGCAGATTTTACAGGCCTTAGTTAGCAAGTTAAATGTTGAAGTTCAGTGAGTAAAAGACTGAACCAGTATAGTTTGCATGGAAGGGGTGCCTGGAGAAAGTCTCATCTCTCTAACTGGAACATGGCAGCACGGCTTAGGTTTGCAAAGTTGCATCTGAACAAGAGACTTCTGGAACAATGTCCTCTGGACAGACAAGACAAAAGTGAAGATGTCTGACCATAATCCCTGGTGCCATGTTTGGTGAAAACCAAGCACAGTATATCAGGAAAAACACCTCATACCAACTGTGGGAAAGGGGTGATGATTTGGGTTTGTGTTGCTGCCATAGGACCTGGGCACCTTAGTTATTGAGTCGACCATGAACTCATCCATATACCAAAGTATTCTAGAGTCAAATGTGAGACCATCTGTCCAACAGCTAAAGCTTGGCCCAAAACAGGTCATGCAACAGTACAATGATCCCAAGCACACCAACAAATCTACAACAGAATAGCTGAAAAAGAAAAGAATCAAGGTGTTGCAATAACCCAGTCAAAGTCCAGAATCAAGCTGGCTGAAATGGTGTTGCAGGACCATAAGAAAGTTGTGTATAAATGAATGCCCGCAAACCTAAATGAACTGAAGCAACGTTGGAAAGGAAAGTGTGTGAAAATTCTTCCACAGTGATGTGAGAGACTGATAAAGTCATACAGAAAATTATTGTTATCATTATTGCTGCTAAATGTGTTGCTACAAGCTACTGATTCATGTAGAGTACTTAGTTTTTCACAGGACTGCAAACTTTCTTTTTTATGACTATATAATGTCAGATAATTACAATAAATGCTCCAGAAGGCAACAAGACCATAAAAACAACTGAGAAATCCAGTTCATTGATTTGAATTAGCAAAGAAGAGGCCTAGCAGACATAGATTGGCTAGAGTTCAGTGTGTTTGGACATCTGTCCAACAAATAACCTAATGGGTGAGCTGTTATGAAGGGGGAAGCTATCCATAGAGGCCAAAACCATTCTTTAGATCAGGCTTTTAAAAATGCTTTTAACCCCATAAATGTGGCCATTTTAACATGGGAGTCAAAGAAGATTGACTCACTTTTGTACCCAGCCTCACATGGCCATTAGAGGAACCGCAGTTTCTGGCATTTCTGCATTGGCTATGTTTTTTAGTCCCAAAAGTTGTCACTTGGTGTCGCTATGCATAAATTTAGCTTAACACTGACTTGTGGTGGCCAAAAAGTATAATGCAGTTTTAAGGTTTTAGGACCATTATTTCAGGTTGGTTCAAAAATGGTCTTCACAGAGTATCGGCTATTTTGTTGTGCAATGCTTCACGCTTAAATCAGGTTTTGATATGTTTAGTTTTGAAAGCAGTTCCCTTTTCTCTGCCTGTCTTTCTTTAAAAAGACAGTCTTATAGCACAGTTAGCTACAGGTTAGTATAGTGTTACTTAGTAATAATTGGAAGGTGTGTGTACATGTACTCAAGGTGTTTTATATTATAAGGTAAAGACCCTACAATAATCTTGAAAAAATCCCAACAATCAGATGATCCCCTATGAGCAAATAGTTGGCGACAGGGGGAAGGAAAAACTCCCTTTTAACAGGAAGAAACCTCTGGCAGAACCAGGCTCAGGGAGGGGCAGCCATGTGCCGTGACTGGTTGGGGGTGAGGAGAGGAAGACACTAGAGTTAACCTTTTTTAATTTTTTAATGTAGACTACAGAAACCAGTGTGCGACTTCACAGTTGATACATGTATTTTTTTATATACAGTCTATGGGTGGTACACAGCAAAGTGGCATCATTACTGACATGCAGTGTAAATTAAGCACCTCAGTGTGAGGTGCTTATTAATGAGACCCTAAAATAATGAGACTCTAAAATTCAACCCAAACCTTAGTAGAACTGCAGAGTTTGATCATTTTTACCCATTTATTTGTTTACTCAGAGCAAAAGTATTGATTAAGGGTCCAGTGAGTTTTAACATATTTTAAAAGAGAGCTGTATTTCCTAAGAATCGTGAGTCATCTTTTTTTTTTGCCTAAATGCTAACATCAGGCTACATCAAACAGGCATAAATAGAAGATTGTGTGAACAAGCTCATTCAAATTTTCTCTAATTAAGAGCATGCAGTCTAAGCTAACCCTGTTATTTACACTCAATGCTATAGAAGTGGATTTAACATGTTAGAAAGATTGCTGTGCATCCTAGTTGCTAGTAGTACAATATGAGATCTATGATGCTGTATTTTAAGGCAAATCATTTTCAACATTGTATGTAGCCCAAGGCCAGGTAGTGACACCAGTTGCTATGATACAGCTCTTCTGTTTTCTTCAAAGCAGGTCTTGCTCTCTCTGATCTTTGGTCTCTTGCACTCTATAGATAGATTCCAACGTCTCTCTTGGTCCCGTTCCAAATATCTGTCCTGTTTCCCATGCAGCTTATTCGCCCTCCTCGTTTACAGATGTAAAATGACAAGATAAGTGTGGAGGATGGCAAAGATGATAAGAGCAGATGCTGGCATTTAAATGGTAGTTTATGAGGAACAACAGAAGAGAGAGGGAAGGGGAGGGCCCAACCATTTCTGGAGCAGGATGGCAGCCTTTGGCTCTAAACTCATTACTGCTCAAATCAAAAGATTGTGTGGAAGGAGCACGGCGCTGCAACTGAACTCCACGACCACGTCTCCTTTGTAGAACAGAACTTTTCTTTCCACCTCGTCATTTGCCCCCCAACCACACCGCCGCCACCATCGTCCTCCCCTTCCTTTCCTCATGTGAAGATGACAGGCAGCGAGACTTCACACGGCCGCTGCAAACTGGGTCAATAACAAACTGAGAGTGAGAAGAGCGAGAGGAGGAGGAGGAGGAGGGGAGTGGGCTCATTCCCACTCTTTTAAGACATGAAAAATCAAACGCAACAAAAGGCTGATCTATCATATGTCATTTTGTTTTAATTGCTGCTCCCTCTCTCTTGTAGTGTGTGGGTGGACACGCATTAGTGCAAGGCTGAAAATATGCTCCTTAGCTCCTGCAGATGGAACCATCATGCCGTGGCTCCCTCTGCTGTCTGTTCAGGCAGCGTCACTTCACACTCGCAGTGATTGAACAGAATTAGCATGTGTGTTTGGATGAATTGTACTCTAAATAAGGATGAGATTAGCCACTGAACAGCAGTCTACAGCAGAATAGGCGGGCCCTTACAACATTTCAGCACCATTAAAGAGAAGCATGCTTTTATGCAGTTATGGCTATAAAATCTGTTCATCTCCCTACACTTGTTTTTAAAGTGTAATTCATGTGCTAAAGAAAATGACTCGTGACTAATGACAAAAACTGCAGTTCCTCTAGTGGCCACTTGAGGATAGCTCCAAAAGTGAGTGAATCCCCATTGACTTCCATGTTGAAACGACCACTTTACAGCATTACAAAGCATGTTTAGTACCTCCTGCAAAAAAAGTCTGGCCTCTCTGGATAGTTTCTGTCAAGGCTCCAAAGCACTAAATTTGAGACATGTGCATGATGTCACAGTGGCTACATCTGTCTTTTAGGTACAGCCTATGGACAACACACATAATAAACAAATGTAAGTTGACTGACTGAGATTTTTTTATATAATGGTATTGTTATTTTGAATTCTTTTGGCCATATTTGTGTGGTGAAGATTTGAGATTGTGACAGCCACAGTTACAATAGTTTTAATAGTTGAATTAAAGCATCCAGTAGTAGTATTAACATAAAAAAATATGTTAATATAATATAATAACTGTAATTTGGACATGAGAGAAGCAATACTGGAGGGCTGATGAAGTGCTGAAAGAATGAGCTGTCAAAAAAAGGGTAGAAACTTTTCTATCTTTGATGTTATATTCAAATGTGGAAGTGCTTTCATCAGCCTTTTGCAGTTTCTGAAGTCTGTCCTTCAGGCTGTATGCCAACCCAACAACCATACCCGTACACTGCCAAACTGGGATTTTGAAAATTGTGAGGAAATGAAGCCCTTCCTGAAACAGCCACCAAAACACCACTACATACAACCTGCTGCTGTCTGTTGCTCACTCCATCAACCTTCAGATTTCTGTATGAAAGCCAGTCTGGAAGTTTTCTTCTGCCACTTCTGCTAATCTTAAATAATTCCACTTCAGGAACCCTTTCATTTGTCTTCGCTGCATTTCAAAGACCGGATGCTTCTCTTTTCAGTTCAAAGCCAGAATCCAACTCTTAAGTGTAATGTATTTATTCACCCCCTCCACTTGCAGGTTTCTGGGTGTTCTGAGAGCATTATAAAATGGGGAAGCACCTGCACATTCCTATCGACGTGCATTTAGACAAAAAGGCTGTTTTGTTTTTGTTTTTTTGTTTAAAAATGAAAACAAAGGTCACATGGGCAAGAGAAAGCATGGTCATGTTGTCCTCATAAATGCAAAAGACACCCACACGGGTTAATGAGGGTCCTGAGCCAAATTGCTGCCTAACAAATGTGTAAAATTAAATGTGCAAATTAAGAGCTTGTGTGGGAGTTTTTATGTTTACTGTTCAGTTAAAAAAAAAAGGTTTCCAGGTGAACAGAGGGTTTCAAAGTCCAGATTTACTCTATGGGAAAACCTTTTTCTGCTCCACAAAGAGAAACATAAAGGTTGTTAGGACTCACAGAGATAAAGGTAATGCAATTTTCTGTCTTCTTTGATGATGAGCTTGCAGCTAGGTCAAGCATCAGCAACAGCTTCCAGTTCATCCAGGGACCAATCTCCCTTGGCCTTTTGCCTCCCATTAGCCTCCTGTATTTGTGCCACATGGATAGCAGGTGTTCATCACCCGACTTGGGTCCGCGATGACGTCTCTTGCCAGCTGTTACAATCTCTCGGACTTCACAGTTTCTCTGTAGGGAAAGTCACTTGATCTTGTTTATGAAAGATTTAACTGCAAATGGTTTTCAGGTCAGTTCTTTCATCTCCATCTTTCCACAGAAATGAATGCAAACTGACAAAGTAACACGTGCCACATGGGATACCACCACAGTGTGATGAACTGTCACAACACGGGACATCTATGATAGCAGTTACTAAAAGTGAAACTGACAATCAGATATAAGGGTTATGCTTTATTATGAGTATTTCAGCATACACTAGATAAACCGCTAGTTAAAGTAGATGAGTGTACTTCACTATTTTGTCGTGCTCTGGAATGTAAATTGCGTGTTTGCAACAAGTTATTTTACTTTATTAAATTTTTAACAACTAAGTGCTGCACTGTAACTGCTCTGCACCACGGTGGTCTATTATCTTTTCAGCTAACAATTGTGCTTTGTCATATTTTAATCACTGCTATGATTTTTGTTTGTCTAATATAATTGTCTGCCTCATTGGCCCAAAGTCAAGCATGTTTTCAGGGGTGTTGGACTTCAGGGTTGCCCCAATCTTTGATCCTGTTTGGGATATTGAGGGACAGGATCTCATGAAGTAGCAAAGGCGAGGATGAAACCTTACAATTGCAACCCTGCTAGCTTGAGGCAGGCTCGCATGCAATCTGAGGTGAATTGCTCCCTCTGGGTTAGGGGACAGTCGTTGCCCCAAGTGAGAGAGTTAATATACATTTCGGGATCTTGTTCAGAAGTGACGTGAAGGTGGAATGTGGGATGATGGAATGGCAGATCGGGTGGCCATCTGCAGTAACGGGGGGTTGTCACGAAGACAATGAAGATAATTTACCAGTTGATCTCCGTTCCAGTCCTCACTATGGTCTGGGTAATGACCTAAAGAATGAGGTTGCAGATACAAGTGGCAGTGAGTTTCAGCCAAAAGATGGTTGAGCTCAGCCGTAGAGATGTTTAGAGATGCTGGGACACATGCAGAGGAAGCTTGGAGTGGAGTCACTGCTCCTTGGTGAGAAAAAGGAGGCAGCTTAGGCAGTTTGGGCATCTGATTCAGATTAGGCAGGGTTGGGTGTAACGCGTTACTGTAATCACATTACATTTTTCAGTAACGCAGTAATGTAACACGTTGCTGTACTAAATTCAGTAATCACATTACAGTTACAATTATGTTGTTACTCGCGTTACAAAGGTTCTTCAGTCATCTGCATGCCGGGCGGATTGAAAAAGAAAAAGATCAAATAAGCCTTTTTCTTAATGTGGAGTCGTGCTACAACCAGCTGATTTCAGTTCCTGTGCAGGAGGTGGAAAATGGTAGAGTGGTTTAGAACTTTTGAGCAGCGGAGATATGGATATTACTTTTTTTTTAATTGCACTAAAGGACAAGACCATAATGGTAAAGTGCAAACTGCGTCCAGGACAGAAACAACAGCATTACACTGCTAACAGAACTTCAGCTTTTTGCAACCATCTTCACAGACAGCATGCTAATGCAGAGCTAGCAAAAAATCCAGAGTGATGATAAAGCTGAGTGTATGCAGACCCCAGCCCAGCAGCCAGACCCTGAACTTCAACAGGTAACAAAGGCAGTGATGAGCAGTCAGGCTTGCAGCCTCTGTTTCTACCTGTTCATGTTTCTAAAATAGAATCACTGTGGCGATCGGTTTGAAGTCTCTTTGGGCTGATTTTCAGCTTTGCTTTGTGTTCATACATAAATACTAAAAGAAAGATTGTATGTCTGTCTTCATTAGGATAGGGATTTGTGATGGTGTGTGGAACTGTAGCCTCAGGTTTATGTTGTTAACTGGTAATTATGTGACAGTGTGTTTCAGATCATTTTACGGAGTAACAGGAAAGTAATGTACTTTCTCCAGTGAATAATTAGGTAACGTACTCCATTACTTTTAGGAAAAGTAACAAGTAATTTGTAATACATTGCTTTTTTTGAGGAACGATCCCAACACTGGGATTAGGATACTTCCTGGGTTCCTTTATTTTGAAGGTCAGTTCTGCATGTGGCTTTCAGTGGTTTGACTTCTTCCTTTGTTCTTTTCCTGCCTTTGTTATTGTCTTGAATGAGTTCAGCTGTGCCTTATTATCCCCTCTACGTGTCCATATTGCATCTGCATTTTCTTACCTGTCAGTGTTCCTGTGTTTTTAGTTATAGGTTTCTCCTGCTGCACTATGCAGCATTTTCATTTCATCATTTCAAGAATAAAATTCCTTATTTTTTACAACAACCAGACGGTTTGCAGTGTGTCTGCATTATTGGGTCCTTTAGTATTTTGACTACTACTGAAATCCAGTAATACACTGATAATTTGCCATTTTTAAGTTTGTTTGACTCTGTAAAACATTCACTTGTGGACATGAATAAGACTCAGAATGCTCCAATCAACATAGTTCTTATTTATTCATATTAAAATGTTCCTCTATACAGTGGGGAAACAATGATTTGATCCCCTGCTGAATTTGTAAGTTTCCTCACTTCCAAAGAAATGAACAGTCTCTAAGTTTTATGGTAGTTTAATTTTAATGGAGAGAAACAGAATATCAACCAAAAATCCAGAAAAACACATTACATAAATGTTATAAATTGATTTGCATGTCATTGAGTGAAATAAGTTTGACCCTCTATAACCCAGCCAGAATTCTGGCTCCCACAGACTGGCTGTGTGCCCACGTGGCACACAGATTTCAATTGATCAATCAATCAATCAATTACAGATACTCCTGATCTCATCTCATTATGTGTATAAAGCACACCTGTCCACAGAATCAATTTCTTTCGTTCCAACCTCTCCACCACCATGGGCGAGACCAAAGAACTGTCAAAGGACGTCAGGGACAAGATTGTAGACCTGCACAAGGCTGGAATGGGCTACAAGACCATCAACAAGAAGCTTGGTGAGAAGGTGAGAACTGTTGGTGTGATTATTCAGAAATGGAAGAAAAGAACAGGACCATCAATCGTCCTCAGTCTGGAACTCCATGAAAGATGTTGCCTCATGGAGTGAGGATGATCATAAGAAAGGTGGTGGATCAGCCCAAAACTACACAGGAGGAGCTTGTTAATGATCTGAAGGCAGTTGGGACCACAGTCACCAAGAATACCACTGGTAACACACTACACTGTAATAGACTGAAATCTTGCAGCACCCCCAAGGTCCCCCTGCTCAAGAAGGCACATGTACAGGCCCGTCTTAAGTTTGCCAGTGAAGTTTGCCGTTTCTTTGTAAGTGAGCAAACTTACAAATTCAGCAGGGGATCAATTAATTGTTTCCCCCACTGTACATGCATTAAAAACCTATTCAAAAAGTACAAACATTTATGTAAATGCTGCAAATGGTATTAGACTAATCTTACTTTACAAACAAATAAACTCAAATCTTTTGGAACTTTTCCACCATCGTTATAGAGCATCATTCTGTACTACTCACATGTAAAAACAAAATAATTTCTCTATAGTCTAACTACTCGAGGATATTCCATTACCAGTTTGAAGTTTAAATGATTCAAGCCAGCATAAAAACTTGTACTTTGCACAGCAAAAATAACAACTGAGTGTATTTCTGAGAGTTCGGCTGTGCTGTTATCCAGCAGGACAGACTATTCCAGTATTAATCCATAACCAGAGGGAATTGTCTCACAGTCCCCACTGACTCTGGACTCTGCAGCCAAGCTTGGCTGTTAAACACTGTTCGAGACCACTGCTCACAAGTCTGCTCACGTTGGGCCCAACAGCAGATTGCCCTGCCTGCTCTAACGCAGTGCCACTATTGGCTCATGGCACATTGGGTATGGCTCAGGCATCATTGGCTTCCTGAAAACATTAAAGTCTTTTCTGCTACTTAGATGGTCCACTATAGACCCTTTTGTGCCACGAAGGAAAAAGAATGGGGAAGGATTTTAAAGGAGGGAGAGGAGGGAAAGAGATTGATGCGTCAATGGAGGAAGAACTGGTGCTCACTGATATGTAGTCTGAGCCAAAATCTTTTTTTTTTTTTTTTTCCCCTCTTAGGGACACTGGGATTCATATGCACCCTAGCTTTATTCACATCGAAGAAAAGAAAATCACATCTTTAACCTGATATGACCCAGAACTAATAGTTTTTTGAAACAGAGAAGAGATGCGATCTGGGTAGCATTAAGCTAAAAATCAACTTGTCTTTTCCTGTACAGACACACAGAGCCTCGAAATAAGATCTTGTTCCTGCTGTGACCTAAAATCCTATTCCATTGCTGCATGGCTTTGGCAACAACTTAATCTTTTCTAAACTCTGACGTATTGGGACTCTATTCAACAAAGACAGCACTCCAGAACTGATGGCTTGTGATTTAAGTGTTGAGTCGTGACCAGTTTCAGAATAAAGCTGCAAAACAACTCTTTGTGCCCAAGGACTACTGAAAAATCCATTACTGATATTTATGGTGTTCAACTTTTGCATTTAAAAACTATGAAGTTATTTTTTTTTTTTATCTTGATGAGTGTGAATTACCTGGAAGAGTTGTCAGATTGCTTTGGCTGAGTAGAAACGATGTATCTTACCTGCTGGTACCCCATCCTGCCAAAAAAAAACAGGCGCACTGGCTCAGAGCTGCGCCTCATCCATCACCAGAGTGGTTGAAACACTGTTAACCAGATTTAACAAGTAGAGGATAATAAATTTCCCTGTTTTTCTTTTGCTATGAGCCCATTAACTCCATGCTGAGCTCAGTGTGGGACTATCTGTTTTCTACATTTCCGAACAGGGATAATCAAAACGCTTATTATCTCAGGTACCGAGGCCATTTCTCTGCCTAAAAGAAAGCACTCTGGAACATCTCTGTCCCTTTTAATGTAAAAGTCACTTCTCCTTTCTAGCCAATCATGCGCGTCTAAAAGCTTTTAAGTCCCAGTTCATAATTAACCGTTGGAACCGCTGTTGAACGTGTTGCTCAAAAATAATTATGTAATTCTTAATCACAGGAGATAGAGACATTATTGATAATTTGCATGAATGAAGCATAAAGCAGGTCTGGGATTTGGAAGGGGAACTTTTCTCACAGTGCTGCATGCTCACTCGCACGTATAGTCAGAGTGCTGGTTTCCATTGCTTAATTGAATTTGGCCCCTGTTTCACCCCATTTAGAATATGAACAGTGTTAATAAAACTAATTGTGACTGTGGCTCAGCAATAGAGAAGCTACTATTATAAAGAGCCTGTGATGCTGTTAGCTGTAAATTGTTTTCAATATATTTGCTGATTTTTATACTGTGGTTTTTTTTTCTATATGTCTTTTAGTCTGCATGCACTCTGTGAGACATGCTCAGTGTTCAATTCCTCATGGAATGTAAAAACCACAGACTGTACATAAAAGTTACAGACAGTCCCAACAACGTCACTCACTGGTTTGAGAACTGCTATTTTAAAGCCTTGAGTTTGGTGTTTTGGATGTTGCCATCTTCATTTTTAAAAACAAAACAAAACAATTTATTCATTAAAGGTTATTGTTTTTAAAACCAGATGTAACAATTTTTGGACGGGGCTGAGGAGTTGCAAGGTGCGTCAATAATTCATGGATTTAAGGGATGCTAATTTTGGCTACCAAACCCCCCTCCAAAAAACAGGCTTATAAACTAAAGAGTCAATTCCTTATGTTATTTAGTACAACCAAACACTGAACAAGTCAAAGAAGCACCTGCCCATTACTCAAAGAGGCCACGCCCAAAAAGACAGACTTTTTAGTGTTAATGCAATTTAAATGTTTCCAAACCTATAAAGTTGTAACGAAAGGGTGAGTTGGCTATAGTGACGCAAAACAGTTTTTGCTCCAGCTTGTAAACATGTTTATTTCTGCTGTAAAGTTTTACCATTTCAACATTTTAATGTGGGAGACTTGGTTTTGGAGTTAGTCTCAAGTGGTCACTAGAGGAACTGCAGTTTTGATACTTTATAATTTTATTTTCAAAGTTGTAACCCTGTGCCCCTGTCTTATGCTACAGTCAGACTAGGGAAAACAATGGTTGGAGACCGCTGCACAACCAAAATTATTGCAACCGAGTGCAATGACCTTGCAATCATGTTGCCTTTTAAGTTGTTTCTTTAAAGACAGGGACCAGGTCTGCAACCACTTGCAATCAGTTGCCATCTTAAAAGCGAATTGGGTGCATCAAGACAGTGATAAAACAGCAAGACAGTGGTAGTCTGCACTTGAATGGGTTCATGTTTGCAACTACATGAAATCTGTTTGTAATAATATGGTGAATTGTAATTGTAAATCTGTTGACATCTACATACCCAGGAATTCATATTAAACAGAAATTCACATTAACTACTTATATTCAGAGTCAAGCCAGAATATTAGAGCTATGAAACAGAAATTCAGAAATTCCAACAAAAATAGTGATGTAATTGCTGGATGAGGGAAATTTAACTGCAAAATGACATATGCACTCAGCAACCTTACTTTTATACAGGAATATATTCAGAACACTACCAGCTGGCAACTAGTTGAGTCGAGTCCCCTTCTGCAAAGAGACGCTTTGCAGACAAGTTGCTCTCCTTTGTGCAGACTTGCTCAGAATGATTGCAAAGTGTTGGCAATCTGTCTGCATTTGTAAATTAGCTGGCAATCTGTCTGAGAGTGATTGTAGTCATTCTGAGTCAGAATGCAATTGTTTGGTTTCCTCCCACCAGTCGACTTCTGCAATGGCCTTGTGATCAAAAGTGGTCACTCAGATGCTGAAGGTGTTGCACGTTTAACCTCTTGGCGACTAGCTGGTCGCCACAACTACTTGCAATTCGTCTCCAACAGCAAAAAAAATTTAATTAATAGGCAACCACCACCTAGTCACAAGGCCTAGCCCTGCTATTTTTACTTTAGTGTGACAGAGCCATTAAATGTTCTATTGTTGCAACCTAAGTTTCAAAAATCACTTTAGAGTAATTTCATATCAAAATGCCCTTTATTCCTCTTCCTTTATAACAGAAAAAAAGTATTTTTAATGACTGATCCTGCATTTAGGGACTGATATGCCAGTGATAGTGTCAGTACTCAAGTATTGCATTCCCAAGTTCCAGTTTTTACATGAAAATTATTCATTTAAACTCAGGTCTTAGAAAGCTGACTCACGCTAATCATCCCAATAAACACCTTTTATGCACTGTTTTGTGTCACTCCTATTTCCCTAAACCTCCACAATGTTGAAGAGTGCAGTTATGCAGGACTCATGTACCAAAACCACATTAATAGGAAATCTGCCAGGGTGAAATAAAACAGAATTCCCCTGTAATGGCTCACACCCTCAGACTGGCATAAAAAATTATAGTGGGAAAAAGCAGCCCACACACACTGACCAGCACACGTCATGAGAAAGTGGCATGAGAACAGCACTTAACCCCCAACAGCTCCAGTAGAGCAGGATGTAGAGTTTGCACAGGTAAATACCTATAAAGTCATGACTCACCAGCACTTGCCTCCGCAGGCTACTCCCCAAAATGAAATTCTGCTCGAACTTGCCTGGCAACAATAACTGTTGAGGCACTCTGCACACGTTTTTGTACACAGTTACTGTTGTTTTTTTCCCCCCTTTACTGATTGCACACCAACAGTGGCTGGCAGCTTGTTTTTTTAGCTTGTGGAGTTCTCCATCATCCATTTGAAGGACACTGAATTGTGTTTTCATTTTAAGGTAAATACAACTAACTTGTGATTAGTATTTGTTATTCATGGAGAAAATATTAGTATGTTATTGTGCATTATTCCATAGATTGCAACCGTGGCATTTGGGAGTTCTCTGAAATCCAATCATACTTAGTGAGTTACAGTTTAACTTGATTGCAGTCTCAGCTCTGTCAGTGGTGAATGGAGTATATACTGAGGTAAATGTACCATTAAAATAAGCTAAAAATATCCAATTACCAGTGACAGCTTGATTCAGCAACCTACATAAATTTGCACTATGCAACTCTTTGTCATGTATTTAGGCAGTATTTATTATCAATATCTAAACTGATTGTAATTTAAAAATTAGACCTTCTCTTTTGACTCTAACAGCATGTATTTATGGGAAGTATGCAGTCTGTATTTTCTGCAAAAATCCAAAGGATGTGGCACTCGTGCTTGCATGTGACTACCTTGCCTCAGTGAGCATCAACAGTGAGCAAAATTAGCTAATGGTAGCTTAGAAATAGAGTCCACTAATCACTAACACCAACAAATCACTTCACAGCACAAAAACAGACTCCTTCACAAACAAAAGGCAAAAAAAACCAACCCAAAAAACAAAAAAAAAACGGTTACTTCAGATAGTATTTTGCTAAATAGCTGCTGTTGCGTATCAATCAGTTTGTCTGGATTGACAGGTAAGCTAATATTAGACTTACTGCTTATATAGGGATTAAGAGGACTGGTAATCAGATTAATTGTTGGGGTTTTTCTCTGTATTATTGTAGGGTTTTTACCTTGCGATATAAAGCGCCTTGAGGCGACTTTTGTTGTGATTTGGCGCTATATAAATAAAATTGAATTGAATTGAATTGAATTGAATTAATTGATCATCAATGAACAAGTGGGAGCACCTGTATAAAAACAGAAATTCTGGCAGTTTGCTGTTCTGGAGCATTCAGGTACGTATGTTTGTTAAGGAGGAAAGGCATCAGAAATGATCTTAGAGAAGCAATTGTTGCTGCCCATCAATCTCTGAAAGGTTATGAGGCCATTTCCAAAAAATTTGAAGTCCTTCATTCTACAGTGAGAAAGATTATTCATAAGTGGAAAACATTCAAGGCGTCTTCCCAGGAGTGGACGTCCCAGCAAGTTCACTCCAAGGTCAAACAGTACAATGCTCAGAGAAACTGCAAAAGAAAAACCAAAAAAAAAAAACAGGAACTCAGTTAGTATGTGAGATGTTAAAGTTCATGACAGTAGAGTCAGAAAAACACTGAACAAGTATGGCTTGTTTGGAACAGTTGCCAGGAGAAAGTCTCTTCTCTGTAAACTTCAGCTTGTTGTGCCTGGGCACCTTGTAGTCATTGAATCAACCATGAACTCCTCTGGATATGAAAGTATTATAAAGTCAAATGTGAAACCATCTGTCCAGCACTTAAGTCTGTCCCTGATTGGGTCATGCAACAGGACCAAGATCACAAGCACACCAGCAAATCTGCAATAGCATGGCTGAAAAAGAAAAGAGTAAAGGTGTTGCAGTGACCCAGTCACAACACTGTGGTGGGACCCTAACCCTTTAAACCCTAATCTGTCGCTGGCGACAGACAGGTGCGTTGCACAATTTTTTAAAACTACTGTAACTCCCGTAACTCTTAAACCATGTGCAATTGAAAAAATTCCAATGGTTTCTGAAAGCAGCGACTCTGCGCTTTTCAGTGATATTAGGGTCATTACAGTAATCCCAGGCACGGTATCATAGCAGCCCCGTGAAGACGAAGGTTGGTTGACAGGAGAGAGAGTGAGCAAGTGTGATGGAGCTCTGCAGAAAACAGACATTTTATTGGGCATTTGGGTGCTTTTTACCATGTTTTTTTAATTGTTTTGTTCTCGCTGTTTTTTGCTGGGTTATTTGTCGAGCTTTGGCTGTGAGGCCTTGCCTGGGATTGCTGTAATGATCCTAATATCAGTGAAAAGCACTGTTTTCAGGAACCATTGGAATTTTTACGATTGCGCAAATGTTTCAAGAGTTATGGGAGTTTAAAACACCTTGCACCAGCCTGTTGCCGGTGACAGGTTAGGTGTTAAATGGTTAAGAGAGCTGTGCCTAAACAAATGCCTGCAAACCTCAATGAACTGAAGCAAAGCTGTGAAGAAGAGTGGGCCAAAATTCCTCCACAACAATGTGAAAGACTGATAAAGTCATACGCAAAATGATTACTTCAAGTTATTGCTGCTAAAGGTGGTTCTACACCCTACTGAGTCATGGGGTCTTGTTACTTTTTCACATGACTGTATCTGGAATTGTGTTGCACATGAGCTGGACACAAACTCGGACAGCAGAATGCTGGCACAGTTTATTTACGGCCACATCTGTCATTAATAACAATGCTTTTTTGGAAGTTATGCAGAACTCCATAAATTAAAAGAAATTTTAATATTAAACAGTTCGAGTTAAGCTTATCATACAGCTAAGGCTGCTAAATAAATATAATGAATAGGAATTGTAATACATCCCTCTGAAATACAGTGAGCAGAAGAAGAAGGAAGCATTGCATTGATTTTTAGTCATAGAAAGAAAGAATAATTCCTCAGATGGAGACAAAAACATAATATAGCAAACAAGGTCGTTGGTTGAGGTGTATTCAGAGATGTACTCACACCATGACAGTGAGACCCAAGAGGTCTGGCTCTCTGATACTTTTTCTAAGGCTGAGTAAACAAAGCTTTATTGAAAGACCATATTTTGCAGCTCACGCATTATGCACAAACTCTTATACACTGACAGACCGGGCAAATGTTGTGATCCCATCAGAAGCGGCGAATGAGAATAAGGTTCTGTGAGAGGCACCTGGCAGAAGGATTATTCTGATTCTCCACCGTATCCGTCCATTTCAAGAACTTTTCCATACCACCTGGCATTGATCCAAATAGCTCAGTGACGCTGCTGAGGTGTCCGTGGCTTTGCCCGAGGGAAAATATCTATTATCCCCCCCTACACCACACCCCTCTTCCTTGTTTTTCTTGCCTGGCAGAGGAATAACCATTCAACGATCCAGGGCTTTCACCTCTACTCTGATAAAGGTTATCTTGGCAATTTAGTGCTGGTGATATCGCATTATGGAGAGAGTTATGAGGCGGAAATCAAATTTTGCTCCCAGTGACTCTGAGGAGAGGGAGGATGAAAGGTGTATGGGACTGCACAGTAATGATATGGTAGAAATTGTTGTGTGTTTGTGCAAGCAAGGATGTGTGCACACGGGTGTCTGTTTGCATGTATTCTATTCGATACAGTCTAGCCTGCAATTTCACTAGAGTGAAAAGTCCTTTTTTTTTTGAATAGCTTCTTCCATACTGCAGGCTCATATTGTACATCAAAGTATTTCTCAGTGGGTAGTTTCAAACAAACTGCTTGACAGATATGCTAAATCTTGCTAATAAGGAGGACACTGACATTTTTTCCTCCTCATCTTTTCTGACTGTTTTTTCACTAGTTTTGCATTTGGCTAGGGTCAGTGTCACTACTGGTAGCATGAGGAGATACCTGGACCCTACAGAGGTTCAATCAATCAGAAACAGACTTCATGAGGGTGGCCTGAGGGTCCGACGTCCTCTAGTGGGCCCTGTACTTTTCACAGATGAGAGCAGGTTCACCCTGAGCACATGAGACAGATATATAAGGATCTGGAGAAGCCGTGGAGAACGTTATGCTGCCTGTAACATCGTTCAGCATGACCGGTTTGGTGGTGGGTCAGTGATGGTCTGGGGGGCATATCCATGGAGGCTAGGCAACAGCACCCTGACTGCCATTAGGTATCGGGATAAAATCCTCAGACCCAGTGTCCTGGGGTCCTCCTGGTACACAACAATGCCCTGTCTCATGTGAAGAGAGTATGCAGGGAGCTCCTGGAGAATGAAGGAATTGATACCACTGACTGGACCCCATGCTCAGCTGGCCTAAATCCAGTAGAACACCGCTGGGATATTATGTTTCTGTCCATCCAACGCCACCAGGTTGCACCTCAGGCTGTCTAGGAGCTCAGTGATGCCCCTGGTCCAGATCAGGGAGGAGATCCCCCAGGACACCATCCGTCGTCTTATTAGGAGCATGCCCTGAAGTTGTCAGGCAAATTTGGGCAAAATGGACTAGCCTGCCACATCATTTTTTCACTTTGATTTTTGAGTTGTCTTTGAATTCAGTCCTCTATAGGTTCATAATTTTATCCTTTTGTTCCTAACACATTACCCAGTCCTTAATAATTCACATTATTATAGATATCCAACATTTTTTTTCCCATTGAGATCTGATGTGTTTTCAAAGAGTCCCTTTAATTTTTTGGAACAATGTATTTACTCTGGAGGAGGATGTAAAACTTTGTGAAAGAAGTCCAATACAAGTCAATGAGTCAGTGAAGCTCACTTTTGTATGATGGCAGTGATACTGAGGTGAGTTGTTGAGGATATCCTGAACTTTTCTGTCGGTAAGAGCTGTTGTTTTTTCCTCTGTTAGCTTCTGGTAGCCGGTGTTAGTGAAACTGTCTTTGAAGTGGATGTAACATTATTGGACTCTGATGCTCAGCGAATAAACTCTCATACGAAGTGAGAATGTGATTAAACTGTTTATCAGAGGGAAAGTGTGAATGTGTGGCATAATGTTTGCCTATAACCAGTTGTTGTTGTTTAGCCGGTTCGTTGTCAGCTGTCTGGAGACAGGAGGGTCGCATTTCTAATCTGCTGACAATAAGTAATTGTGACAATATTGGGAACAAGTAAGCATGTTTACGCATGATTTCATGTGTTAGACTTCAGTTCAGGAGATGAGGCTTGAGGTGAGGAGGAAGAGGATGAGGTGGAGATGAGGGAAGAGACAGAGCAGCGGCGGAGGGGGAAAAAGACATAATAAGAAAGAGATGATGAAAATATACATGTACAAATGTTAAATAGTCATATATAGTTTGAAAGAGATGACAATGCATCAATTTGTTGGAAGAAATAATTACACACTAATCAATGTATATTTATGAGTACAACATTCTTTTTTCTACTAAATAACCTCAAAATATTACTTACTCTACCTTTAAGTTTAGCTCCATTAATCCTGATGAAGAGGTTTTCAAGCTGTTAGGTGCCAGATGCAACTTGAATTGAAAATTCTGCTCACAACAAAGAAATATGCTGAGATTAGTGTTAGTTTAGGTAGGCCACCAAGTCAAGCTCACCCACAGTCCCAGCAGATCAGTTTATTTCATCGCCAGACCAAATAAGCCGATGACTCAGGTGATAACCCTCCACCAATGCAATTGTTAAATCTCATATGGGATGCTCTATTTAAGCTTCTTTAGCCTGCCCACAGTTTCTGTACACTGTGTGGTACAGTCTAGTTTTATTCAATATCAGAATAATACCAACAGCCTCTCATCCCAGGGCGTAAAATACTATTGTTATCCACATGCTGTTGGTGTTGTAGAAATGCCCACAAGATGTCCTTTTTGCTACCCACCAGCTGTAGCAAAACTGCACCCCTAGTGATTCCGGCCCTCTTTTAAAGGTACTTTTTGTAATGACCTTTCTTAAATTTTAGCTAAAACCTTCACCACTAGGGGGTGGTGTTTTAGCTGTGGGCATGTTGAAATGTTTTCGGATGTGAGTTGTTAGTCTTTTAAGTTTTGATATTTCTTTTCAACCAGACTCCAATTGCTCAAGATGTCATGGTTCAAAAGACACAAGAGTCTTTTGCTTTTAACACAACAATATGGTAAATAAGAATGTATTTCTTTAATGACTTGCCTTGTTAAAAAAGGATTACATTGGTTGTTTACATTGATTTGTTGCAACATCTTGTGGTACAAGTCGTTTTATGTATGTGGCTACATACGTGAACGCCAAAGATGTTGGAGTTGTAGGCGTTCACATGCTGTTGAGGGACATTTAAATTCATGCCTGCACCTTCAGACTCAAGATATGAAGGATCACACCGATGTTTCATCATTGGAGAAGGGGTCCCCTTCACCCAAGAAGCAGAAACGTGAAGGAAAGAGACAATGTGACCGGCATTTGGATAAGACGTCATCCTCTTCCTCCTCACCTCAAACCTCATCTCCTGAACTGCTCAGGGCTCTAAAACACGAAAACATGCATAAACGTGCTCATTTATTCCAAATATTGTCACAATTACTTATTGTCAGTTAATGTTAGGCTCGAGTGTCCTAAAATCACACTTTCCCTCTGATAAACAGTTTGATTACCTTTGCACATGATATGAGAGTTTATTCACTAAGCGTCAGAGTCCAAAGTTAGATCCACTTCAAAGAAAGTTTCACTAATGGCGGCACTAACAGCAACTAACAGAGGCTGTAACTTTAAACACAGTAATTTACAATAAATAGCCTTAAAGAGTGACCAAATTTAAAAGTGTGACCAAATTTAAAAGTGGAGTAAGCTTCAAACTTTGTTTTGCTTTGTTTTCATTCACTGATTGGATTTAGGCACCAAAAACTACTTGTTTAGAGAAGCAATATTCGTGTAGCCCACTGAAGCACTATTTGGATCACTTTGCTACAAAACTAGAGGGAAAGGCAAAAAAAAGTGCATTTTGGTGCACCTTCCCACATTATGCAGATAAGAGACCACACTTCAGACTTTCACAAAGTAAAGCTGGAGTGACACCTTCTTCCTTTGAACAGGAAATTAGAGAAACACATTACTATCATGAGAGAGCTGAGAGAACCTACAAAACACACCATCACATCACACCTCCTGTATTTGTCAGATGCATTATCACATTATTATATTCACAGTTTACCCAGCTCCCTGGAGAGCAAGGAAATATGTCGTTGCAAGGCTCATTCTGCCAAAAGGTTGCCATGACAATGTAATTTCACTTCTTTTTTTTTTTCACTTCAGTTTCAGTATATTCATTTCTATTTCTTCATGTCCAATTATTAAAATATTACTATTGTAACATGGTTGCCTAAGGATGTAATTTCATCCGCTGCAATTTATTACAAGGACACTGTTTTCCAGTTTAGAAAATAGTTTGTAAAATAGAGTTAGAGAGTGCAGCATTTTGCACCTCTGAGGTAGTCCCTGGTTTCCTGTAGCCAACTGAATATGCACTGGTGTTTCTCTCATTGTTGAGGATACACTTTTGGTTTTAGCCAAGCTGGGGCACTTTTTTCATACCATGCTGAGCACACACATAGACAGAAGAACTGTTAGGATACTACATAGTGAGGAGGCAAGGACAGAACTGCCATGGGTCACAGTATCTATGAATGAAAAGAGGAAATAACTACCTTGTCTTATCAAAAGGAGTATTCATGTGTAAAGTAGTAAAAAAAGAGGCTATAGACTGTATATAAAAGATGTAGCCACAGTGTAATCACTCATCACACATAAAGTTTTGGCCACCACTGTTAGGTTTTTGTAGCCAGAAGTGACCATATTTGGAGTTGAAGGTGGAGTGTTAAGTTAATAGCTAATACTAACAAGCTTGGTTAGCATTAGCTGCATCTATGACCCATAGGGGGCAATGCACAGGCACACATATCTCCCCAATACTGCTAAGTGAAGCCATAATCTTAGGCAGATAATCTATTAAAAATACTCCAAAAGGAATCAATAACACAAAAGGAGAGACATTAATCAACTATACACGCTCATATTGGAACACCTGTCAGTCAAATCAGCCACTCCTCTAACTCCAGGATCCCAATGGGCATGTTATAAAACAAAAAACCAAAACTCGTCCACCATACAGTTATTATGAAGTTGGAAACTATCCAAAATTATTGGTAAATGCCATTTACTTAAAGACCGATATCAGTCAACAAGGCTAATATCAGCCATTGCTGATGTTTGGATGAGTACTATATGTCTAAATCCAATCAATTAATATTTGACCTCATGGCCTGCTTCGCAGACACTTCAGACTTGAGTGCACATGTGTTACAAGTATCGCTAAAGGCTTCAACCAAGTTAGCTTCCTCTCAAATGAGCACACTCCCTCACTTTGCACCCTTCTTCTCCAATACCTCCTAATGTGATAGATGGCCAGACACTGTTAGACATGCACACAGACTTATTTAACATATCACAACAGTGACCCCAGCTGGACATCCACAAACCCTGAGATATGATACCATGTCTGAGTTTGCCTCTCTATACCTTCTGCAGAGGTCAAACCTCTAACACTTTCACTATAATAAAAAAAAAAAACAAGCCATCTCGAGGCTTTTGCTGTGGCACAGCACAGGAGAATCCCAGCATTGGATAGAGTGTCAGAGAGAGCATCTACAGTGTCTCTGGCTGGTTTTATAGCTACACTGGCACTTATTTTGTTCTTTTCTCCAGGACAGCTGGTCCTGTTGAGTTTGCTCCCACTTGAGTCATTTTCGTAGGTCCAGAGTCCTGAAATGTGTTGGATGAACACAATATGCCTCTCCCTCTCTATGAAGCCTCTTTTTTACCCTGCTGTTGAACACAAATAAACTTCTACATACTCACCGATGCACGGCTGTTTACAGACAGGGAATGCAGATGTGTCAGCCCGAACGCCCTTGAGGTTTCTGCTTCTGCTAATCTGTGACATTTCTTAGAGTGCAGAAGCTTCTTTTCAAAAGCAGAATGTATTTTTACACACTCAAGCTTTTCCTAAAGGCTGACATTGTTAGAAACCTTTTTTTTTTTTTTAGGCTTTACATTTCTTTACGAGGAGGCGGCTTCTTTAGCAGACCTGTCATCTGCAGTGGCTAATGAGCTCAAAACATATGAGTGTCCACAGTATAGGAAGCGAACGCTGAGCAGTGCAGAGGTCAGAGCGACCAGACCATCAACTGCGGAGAAATGAGGCATGTATGCTAATTTGTGTGTCTGCTGAGGGTGGGTTTTTAATTTTGCTGAAGGGAAGCCAGTGTACGATGATTAACATTACAGGGGGAAGCAATATTCCCAGAGGTCTCTGCTAATTTAGCTCATCATACTGGATGGGAGTATAAACGTAACAAAATTAGATGATGAAGAAGCTACTTTCAGCTGTTCGCCACAGCGGGTAGCTTTGCATGTTTGACTTGGCAGGTTTTTTTTTCATGTCAGATGCCTGTCCTGACACACCCCCAAAGGGATCTGTGTATGGTCTGTAATGGACAAGGACATTAAGATAGACAAAAGAAACAAATAATGTGAATCACTGTCCACAAATCCATTCAGAAATGAAAGAAAATACTTTTTCAGCACCAAAGCAGGGATAGTTATTGCCCTTTTTTCATTTCCTTTGTGTTTTTTTTGAGCATTGATTCCTCAGTTTTAAATTACTGATTGTCTTTCTATTTCATGTTTTCCATGTGTCTCCTCCTGTTCCCCATTTTCAGTTTACTTCCTGTTTTATTTGCCTTCGTTAGCATCTGATTAAGCTCTCCTGTTCTTTATTACGCTTTTCTCACAGGTGTGTATTTAGTCTGTATCTGTCGTCTGTATCTCTTGTTCCCAATTGTTAGATTTTTGTTGCTTTTTGAATCACTTTGTGTTTTTATGTTACCTGCTTTATACAGCACTTTTTGTTATAGTTACTGAGAACATTAAAGTTCCTATTATTCCACCCACCTGTTGTTCCCTGACTGTATATAATACCACCCAAATGGCTCTAGTATGCCTGTGTACTGCACTTCTTCTGTTGGTTTGCCATGTCACAGGGGTTAAATGTTGCACTCAATCTAGCATTATAAATCAATCCGCTATAACACTAATTGTGAGGCACAGATGGAACAAGGGAGCTGTGTTGGTTTAGGTGCATCTCTGCACACACACAGAGAGAGAGAGCATGGGAAACACCAGGGAGTTTATTTCCCACTTTAACTGAATCACAGTTAATGTATTTATTAGAGAAGAATTTAGTAATATATGTAGCCAGAAACATGACAAGTTGCAACAGCTCACTAAATGCAGTAGCTAGCTCAGCAATTGCAGGCAGGCATTGCAAATGTCACAATTCACTGTGTTCGACATGAGAAAACACCACCCTGTTTAAATCCTAAACCAGGAGGGATGTAGGGGACTACATGAAAGTGTACTAACAGAAGTATGAAACACTAATTGTTAAAATAGATTAATGATTCAGACCAGAAATGAGTAGAACTCAATTCCTAAACAGTTCTACTAAGAATACTGTCTTAGTAGACAGTAACAAAAAGAAAAAAGAAAAAACAGAAGTGCGATACATTATTAGAGATTTTAGTTATGTATTTTTATAAAGGCTAAAAATAGTCCTCAGAATAGAAAGGCTGTACCCAGGTGTAGCTTATATTAAAGCAGTTTATGGATATAGCTCAGCTCACAGCTATAATTTTCTTCTGTTAACCTAAATACAGGCCTTTATGACGGCATTAAAATCTTTTTATCATGTCACGTAAATCAAGAATGTTACACTAAGCTGATATTTTGCAGGAGAAAGAGTTAATTAGTCTGAGATTCATCGGGTTCTGGACAGTATTTTAATTACAGAGAGGACCAGTAAAATTTACTGAAAAATTACAGCAGGGGGGTGAAAAATTACTCACACTGCAGACCGGATTAAATCTCTGACCAGGGCATGTAATATTAAAATCGACCTACTTCCACAGCAGAAATGAATCCTCTCCTAATGGGACAAGGCAATGTGTGATTTGATGTAGTTACTATATATCACATATTTAATAGTTTGCATCAAAGTCAGTAGAAAATGAAAAATAAATGCGTTTGAGCAGCTTGCTTTTTTCTAGATGTAATTTAGGATTCATCCCCTCTCCACACTTAGTTTTTTGTGCTCTCCCTAATTAAAGAGAATAATATATTATTATATTGTTGCTATTTGTGGCAGGGAAATGCATCAAAATCAGCAAAGTCATTTAATATCTTTTACAGTCTCGAAATGAGATTTTCCACAAATTGAGAGAATTTTGTTTGCAAAAATACTGAAATATACTAGAGTCAAATTTAAACCTGTTTCACATAAAACCTTTAAATAAGTATAAAACTCACTATATTGAGTTATTTGTCAAGATGGTTTTTGCTGTTGGATTTTTACCCTGTGAATAGGCAGGTTCTCACCACCCACACAAAAAGCAAGGCTAGCCGAGACTCACTCAGTACTCATATCACGACTTGTAGCGCCAATAGCAACTATTCTGTGATTCCCTTTTCTCCTCTCCAATTCTGCCCTGGCCAAGCATGCTATAAGCATCCACTGAGACGCTTCAGCATGGCCTCTGTGTGCTGCATGTATTCTCTGTATTGTAATGAAAAGGGAGGCAGCAGAGAAGTCAACAAGACTTGGAACAGATTCACTATTCAAAGAATTCCATAGTGTTGTGCTCTTCATTTTAGTACACACAGTAAAATATAAAATACAGAATGATAGAAGACTGGCATGTCAATGTAAAGTGGGACTAGCTGTAGAAAGAAACTGTCTTAACATTTTATTGATTATGTGCTCAAGGTTACAATGTGGGCTTTATCCATTAAATGAAATGGGTAGATGTGACAATCCCATTTCTGTGGATTTTACTTCTGACATATGAAGTAATAACAATGAAAAATCCAGTTCATTTTTATTTAGGTCATTCCTCCAGAGTCTACTTCAATATCACACTCTCCTGATCTGAGCCTGTCAGATTTTATTCTTTGGCTGTAGGCAATAGTCTCTCTAATATCAGCCAGTCAGCTCTAACTTTAAACTCAAGCACTAGCAGCCGATCAATAGCCAAAGCAATGTTCTGTTAAGGTCCCATCAAGTCAGAAAGTTAAAAGCAAAACACCCAAGTTACCCAAGTAATAATAAAAGTGACTCTATACACTGGATGCTATGATCCAGTATTGGGTAACTTCAGCTGGACTTCAACATCTGAGTCACAGTGGTGATTTCAGGTTAGCAGGTTGGATTTCCACATACAGGTGTAGTACTGTCTGTGCTAGTGATTGGCAGTGTTGGGTGTAATGTGCTACATAGTAACATGTTGCTGTAATCAAATTGCATTTTTTGGTAATGCAATAATGTAACACATTACTGTGCTAAATTCAGTAATCAGTAATCACACTACATTTACAGTTGTCATTACTTGACTTACAAAAGTTCTTCAGTTATCTGCACAAAGGGCAGACAGAAAAACAAAAAAAATCAATTGTGTCTTTTTCTTCCTGCACACTCTACAATCAGCTTATTTCAGTTTGTGTGCAGGGAGGAGGAAAATGGTGAAGAGGAGTGGAATGGACATTGATTTAATTTTTAGAGCACGAAAGGACAAGAGTGCGATGGTAAAGTGCAAACTGCTACTGGGACAGAAACAGCTGCATTACACTGCTAACACAACATCGGCTCTTTGCAAACATCTGCACAGACAGTGTGCTAACACAAAGCTAGCAAAGGAGCCAGAGTGATGTTAAAGCTGAGTGTATGCTGACCCCAGCCCAGCAGCCAGAGTCTGATCTTCTACAGGTAACCAAAGCTGCTGTTCCAAGATGAGCTCTATAAATTCTCTATAGGCTCATCTTGTTCGTGTGTTTATTTATTCATTTTTATTAGTATTATTATTGTTATTACAGTACATGTGTAGTATGAAAATGTCTAAGCTGACAGGCAGGGAGAAAAAAAAAGGCAAAAAGGGAAGGGGGAGAGAAAGGGAGAAAGTATAAGGATAAAGCACAAATAGAAAAATGCAATAGGTTGTCAGCTGCTGCACCTGTAAGACAAAACATACAAGAGAAAAAAACAAA